>MNCI01005887.1:505463-539201 GCA_015680685.1 Gnetum montanum
AAGAAACAATAAGATTAATCTAAAAATTCCAAAATTACTTGCCAAGCATGATACTATATAAACCACTAACTAAAAAATTAAAAAAAACAAAAATAAATAAGCATAACTCACAGGACTATGACAAAGAGGCTGAAATCTTTTCTTTACAAAGTCATCTTACAAGTAATATTTCACAATTTCTTATTTACAATGCTCTTCCAGAGCTCCAAAGTGTGTCTCCAAGTGAGTGCCCAAGTGTCTGATCCCAAGTGTGATATATTTTCTTCTTACCCCTAAAGCCTTTTTATAGGGCTCAAAAGGTAGTTACACATTCCAAAATATCTTTGCTAACTTCTCTCCCAAGTAAGGAAGTTATAACTTGCCCAACAAGTTAGGAGATATAACTTGCTTAACAAGTTAGTCGATTACTTGCCCAACAAGTTAGGAAGTTGTAACTTGTACAAAACATTAGGAGAAAATCATGCTAATGTTGGCATGTGTATACATTATAAATATTTTTTTATAAGCCTATATATAATAATTTTTAAAATAAATCCAAGATCCCTAATTTATTTTAATTTTTAATTTAAGATTTTAATTACTAAATGTTATTAACCCCTAGTAATTCTCATGAAAGTAATCTAGCATTAGCTATAATTATCATGGATACTAACTAAAATTTCTTTTCTCTTTTTCAATACAATATTGTCAAAGTATCTTTAACACTATGTATGTCTTAATTGATTAATTTTAATTTTAAATTCTCTATGTTATAGTTTTGGATTTTTACACAGTCAATAACAACACTTGCCATTGTGAAACTCAAGGCATCGTTGACGCAGAGCTTACGATGGTTCTGTCCTTTGTTTTTCCACCCCTTCTTCCTTGATTTTCTCGTACAAAAAAAGTCGTTGCAGCTGCATTTGACATCTGGAACAATGTCATCTCCATTTTTCTAACTGCACCATCAAAACGACAGGCATCGGCTCTAGCTTGTTTTAACTGAAGGAGGTAACGTGTTAATGTTGCCTTCATCTTCGCAGAAAAACATTCAACATAATTCAAGCGTCCACCAGAAAAGTAACTATAATGGTACAGGTCTCTCTGGTTAACCGTATAACCAACAACGGCACCGCTAGTTGTAGATACGATGTTTCTTTCATGTCCTCAATGGGAGACTGTTTCTTTGCAGTTGTCATCTGTTCAATTCGGGAACCGCAACTTTCCAACCGCTGCCGACTCTTGCAACTCCTTGTGACGAGTTGGCTGCCTCTGTCTTTTTTTGTGTTGGTCTCGGGCTTTCTATTCTTGCTTAGAATTATCACTGGTTAAGGAGCACAATTGCATCTTCAAATGATTTTTGAAACACCTTACTACTGAATCGTGTTCCACTTTGGCTCGTTCCATCGACGCGGAGCTTCAGAGAAACTCTATGAGCCCATATTTCGTGAGAGTTACTGAGCTTTTGATTTTGCTGGTGACAATTTCCTGCATGTACGCCTTTACCTTTGTTTGGCTAAGACCATTTTCCGGATCTTTTGCAGAAGATAATACGCTTGATCTTGAGAAGTGTATCTTTCTATTCTATGCATACGCTTCCGGTGTCATCCGTTGCCTCGCCCACGTGTACGTTTAGTTTCTAGCTCTTCTCCCCCTTTTTTTTTGCAACAGACATAACCCTGAATATTGAAAAATTCAAGCATAGGGATAAAATATTACCAAGATTTAGCATGCCATTGAACACAAACTATTACTTGATCGTCTTCTGGAACTCCTGTGGCCCAACCCTGTGATCACAAGTGTCGACATTGATACGAACGGCAGAAAGGGCATGTCTGCTTTCTTCACGGTTGATATTTTCCAATGTCTCCAAACCTTTAAATATTATATATTACTTTAAAATATATTCTGCTCAGTCTTGCCACATTTCGGTCTGTCGAATACCCCTTTCATATTGTAAAGTTTTAATCTCCACTGTTGGCCTTTGGATCGATGTTTTGTACATATTTTGTCTGCAGCTTAACCCTGAATCGTGCCTTGTTTTGTAATATAGTGCTCTGTACATGCCATTGTCTTTATATAACCACGATACCTTAGAAATAATTTAGCACTTTAATTTTGTATCCTGAGAAGGTCTTAACATCATTTTTTTTAAATAGTGAGTAACTTCTCCAAACCATCCATCAACCCGTAACTTTAAAGCCACATGCTTTATTTCTAAATTATCAAGCATACATCATTCTACAAGTTGTGTTTTCCCGATATCCACTCTTGCTATCCCATGAAATGGCCAAATGTGCCAACACAATCAAAAATAGCTAGGCATAAATTACCAAAAAATAAACTAAGTATGAGATAGAAAGTGAGTAGTAGAATAAAAACTAAGTATAAAATCTAAGTAAAAATGCATGGAATATTAAAATATTGAGACTGTGATATAGAAAAGGATCTCAAATCCCTTCCAAAAAAATAAAATGCTTTATTAATGAGTGACACAGTGTTTTCTTCCTATGGAGGGTCAAACTATTACTGTTGACAAAAAAACACAACTATAATAAAATTGATAATATAAACAAAATTTGTGAGTTTGAATAGTGGAATTGAACCTTTGGAGGATTAGGATATGGATAGTGAAGCTATAGTAGTGATCCAAACTCAATTTTAGGTCAAGACGAGGCTATTTTAGCCAAGGGTCCTATCACTAACGTTGAAGCTAAGAAATTCTAACCTTGGAAGTGGTAGTAAAAGTTCATAAGATGGCCATAGAGCATGAAGGTACTATAATGTTAGCAGGAGCTCGTGCTATTGATCTTCTGAAATCTAACAAGTGCTCTCAAATCTCAAGAAAACCACCTAAAATTGTGTTTTAAGCTTATATTTATAAGTCAAAAGTGTCAATTTCAACTTAGGGTTTCTAAAAATCAAACTCAAAGTGTGCATTAGTGTCACCAACACCCAGGAAAATTTTGAAATTTTTTCCAAAATCCCAGTGACAAACTTTTCAGACATCATTTCATCTCCTAATTGATGTCGAATGATGCTGAGGAAGCTAAAAGGTCAAGAGAAGGTTCCAAGGGATTAACCTTGATGTTGGAGATTGGATGACACCAATGCCAAAAGTATCAACACGAAACAAAATTAGCATTAGCCACACTTGGAATTTTGAGCTTCTAAGACCTTGTTTTATCTTTGAATTGATTTTGAATGCCACCAAGATGTTCAAGAAACTTGGAGATGAGGTTGTATATTGATGGAAAAGGCACATGATGTCACTCATCAAAGTTTGAAAGTGGTGACATTGATGTCAATGTCAACATCAATGACACTTAAAGAAATTTTAAGCTTTTTTCCAAGTAAAAATTTTTGAACTTTCAAGATTATGTCCCACCTCTAAATTGATGTCAAAGATTAGTGAGATGAGATTGAGGACCTAGTAAGACTTGTAGATACTGTGGAATGATGATTTTTAGGATAGTGCAAAGTTTAATGATGCAAACATTGACATTAATTGTAGCGTCAACATTAGCATCGACCAAGGAGTTAGAAAAAGATTTAATTATTCTTTTATCCAAAAATTCTATCTCTTGAAATGCCAAAACTAACCCTAAAATGAGTTAAAAAGATTATTTTTAAACACCAAGAGGATCGTAAACTTATGAAATGATGCCAACTCGATGTATGAGACAACTTGGAGGTACCAAGGTAAGTTTTGACCTTGTTGATTTTCTAAGTTCCAAAAAGAACCTATGAAAAGGTAATAATTCCAAGAACCTAGAGAGTCAAAATTACTACTAATGAGTCATCCCAGTCCTAGGAACCCATTGCACATGCCAAAACATAGTTCTCACAAGGTTTTGTAGTTTTGATAATGGTGTACTTGGAATTTTTCAAAGTCACTGAAACTTTAGCCAAGGAGTTTTAATATGATCTCAAATGATTCCCAGAGGCCTCTGAGGTCCAAAGACACATCTTAAAAAGCTATTTTTGGGGCATTTTTTCCTATGGTATCAAAGAAAGTTTGATTTAAAATCTGCATTACCTCCAACATTGAGCAAAAATTTGATTCTATTTTTTTAAGATCACCAAAAATGAAGTTCATAAGTTGGATTATTTACCAAAATGATCTTCAAGGAGCTAAGAATGTCTCTCATGAGGATGTCTTTAAGGAGTTTGATGCTCAAAATCATATATAAAAATGTTAAAACCACACCTAGTCTCAATTTCAAGTAAACCGAATAAGTAAATACAACAAGGATTGACTATTGGTTTACTCATTAATAATTGGATAGCATTATGTTTTTTGTGCACATACATGATGCATCTAAGAACATAGTTGATGAGTGGTGAGGTACCCCTACACCCAACCATATGAATCACAAGTGTTCACATGCGATCCAGTCGAATTTTGCAGACTTTAATTACCAAGTACGCTAGGGTTAAATGATAAGTTCATGTTGTCTATTCATTGTCTTCCCAGTCTCACTTGTGAAGTGCAAGTGTATGGTTAAGTGTGACTGAGGCATAAGATTTTTATCATTTATCTTTTTATCAATTTGATCACCTAAAACAATAATTAAAGTGAGAGTAATTAAATACTAAGTGAACTATTTTCTAATCTAGCCTAACACAAATAACTGTCCCCACTTCCCGGACACATCTTGAACTTCATGTAAACACTGCTAGGTTGTCAAACACTAACCATTTCTAAGCTACCAAGTGTCACACATATGTTCGAAGGGGTCATGCTTGTGTATTTTAAACAATTTCTTAAGTAATCAAAATCAATTACTAAATGAATAACATTAAACGTGAAATGCATGAAATCACAATGTATAAATGCATAAAGAAAGAAAGTCTCAAGTGCTACAAATATGAATCAAAGAGCTCATCTTTATTGCCAACACAATGGTATGTTCAGGTACATCAATGCTTGAATAAAGATCCGATTACACTTAGACCTCCTATTGCGGGCACTTGGAAAATATCCTAACTCTTGAATTAACAAGGTACAAGAATTTCACTACTTGACTTCAAAAACTACTCCAAAATCATGTGCCTAAGGGTTGTATTTATAGGCCCAAGAGTACCTCGCAATATCGCATCTTGGGCCACAATATTGCGTACCTAATATCGTGTACTTAATATCAAGGCTCATGTAAAACATGATTCATCATACCCCCACGACTAAATAAAAACTCATCCTCGAGTATAGAAGAAGAGGAACAAGTCCTTTAAAAAATATATTAGGAGGTATGGAATGTTTGACTGATGTGCTGAATGACATAGAGGAAACAGACAAATACAGAAGTGCCCAAGCATACATCATTACAATTATGTATAAAATTGGGTGTTCATGATAATAGGAAAGAAAACCCTCGAATCCAATGGACATCCAACCCCTCTTGGAAATAGAAGAATGAGTGAAAGGTAGAAGAGATCTAATGATTATGAATAATTTCCCATGAGTGATATTGCTGCATCATCCTTGGTGAAGATAGTCTTACTTCCAGTCCATACCTCCCACTACAATCACAACAAAATCAAGGATTAGTATATAAAGTGTAACACATATCAATTGAATACCTTGTCTCATCAGTAATTTTATCTAGATAATTTGTGATTGTGGTAGATTGGTTGCTTGATAATGTTAGTGGGAAGACTAAAAAATGGGTTAAGTAAGAGAAGCAGTCCATAAAATTTAAAAAAGCTTAACACAAGGAATACCGAAAAGAGGGTATGGAAATTCACAATAATAAAAAAAATTCACTAACAATACTTATGAAGGTGTACACAATTGATGGCATTAATGGGGTAAATAAAAAGAATTCAATTGTAAAAACGATTAAGGTTAAAGAACTTAACCAAACCAAAAGATATGCAAGTGGGTCCTTCCCAAAGCAAGCACAGGAATTTTTTGCCCTTGCATAACTTCAAACCAAGGAGTCCATGGGCTCCATGGATGATTAATGATTACAAAAGATTAAGTACAAAAACCTAGAAGTAACTAACTGAGAATCCTGACACATCAAACCAGAACATTGAATCAAAATATGAAACTAGCAATGAGGTGAGGCATGAAAAGCATAGATGGATGAGAGAGAAAATGGAATGGAATTCCTAATTATGGTCACATGAAGTCCCTTGTGTAGTTTGTAATTAAATGACTTGATAGGATCCATCCTTAGTCCAAACTAAAACCAACCATTTTCAGTGACTTCGCATCGACATTCTAAGACTAGTCCATCCCCTGAGACACTAGAATGCTCCCACAAAATAACCACTATTCCAAATTAGAGAAGAAGTAGGAAGTGAGAAAGGGCCTTAGTTAGAGGAAACAAGAAAAGTCCCATAACCAATGCTTGTAGCCCTTTTATTTGGTCTAAGGGGTATGCTTTGAATTTCCATATTATTTATTTATTATATATTTTTTTGAATGGGAACCACACCATGTAAAGATCCATGTGCTTTAGCATTTATTTTGTCCAAGGGGTGTTCTTTGAATCCTCATCATATTTTTTTTTCTTTTGGTGAGGACCACACCATGCAAGGACTTATTCAACTTCCTATTATGGAATGACATGAAACAATGAGAAGTTCACAAGAATACCCCCACACATAGGAAAATAGAAAAGAACAAAGAATATTTCATCCCTTTGAAGCCACACCCTATCTAGGCCTTTAATTCCTTCCTAATTCCAGAAACTATAGAAGTCACAAATTTATTAAGGTTATATTAATGAAAAAGGGACTGCACATTTTCAAAATAAGGAAAACTATAGAGTGTATATATGGGTGGATGATATGGACTCACTGCCTATTACATGAAAAGAAACCATGTCCTAGTTGTTAATAACGACATGCAAAGTCAAAAACCAGACATCAACAATCAAATCACAATTGATACATACCATCATCGAGTAGCACATTACCATTGTACTTGGAACCTTATTAGCAAAAAGAGTAGAGAATTACACCAAACATAAGAAAATGTAAAAAAAAAAAGTAAAAGAGTATTCAAGAAATATCAAATATACTAATGATGGTGTAAAAAAAAACTTAGAAAAGATCAATAACCTGAAAAACAAAAACATGTAAAACAAAGAATATGAAAACAAAAAGTTGTAAATCCAAAAATGTGTAAAACAAAAAGTTGAAAGACTAAGGAGATGCTTAAAGTGTTAGTATGGATGGCCATCTCCCCCACAACTAAGTTGAAAGGAGGAGATTCAAAAACTTGAGCATGGTTGTCCATCTAGCGAGGTGTTTATTGAGTTGGTTGGCTTGGGCTCATGTAAAGGTTTCAATTGTTGGATGTTGAATAATTACTTCTTATTTGGGCTATTAGGTTTATATATAATCATGGCCCCAAATGGAAACATTTCTTCAATAATGTAAGGTCCTTTCCACAACATTTGAAACTTGGTTCATTGAGGTACTTGTGTAGAATTTCAGTAGAGAACCTTGTCTCTTGGTTGAAACTTGACTTTTCTTATTTTGAGGTCATGGAATTTCTTATTGAATACCTTATGCATTTTTTTGGAAGACAAGGCCATTAATCAATTTTCATCTAGCAAGTTGAGGTTCATTAATCTTTCCTTTTATGCTAGACATAGATCCATGTCAAGGTCATAGGTTGTAGAGAGTGTATGGAGTTTAGATTGAATGGGCAATGTTGGTAGTTTTCTATACATGAGCTCATAAGGACAATAACCTATGGGAAGCTTCCATGTGAAGCAATAGGCCCAAAGGGCTTCATTTAATTTGGTGCTCCAGTCCCTTCTGTACTTGCTAATATTACATGTTAGAATTTTCGTAATCTCTCAATTAGTGACTTTAGCTTGACCATTGGCTTAAGGATGATAAGCTATTATGAGTTTGTGCTCAACACTCAAGTGCTACATAAGTTTTTGAAAAGTGGCACCTATGAAATGAGTCCCATTATTAGAAACTAATGCACAACACACACCAAACCTATTTGTGATATTTTGTTGCACAAACCGAGTAGCAGTAGTGGATGTATAGTTGGTGACAGCTGCTACTTTTGCCCACTTAGTGCAATAGTTAACTGCAACTATTATATATGGCTTTCCATTTGACATAGGTGTTATGGGACCCATAAAGTCAATGCCCCAAATATCAAATCGCTTGAGAGGTTGAATCCATTGTTGTGGTCCCTCCATTTGAGTTGTCATTCCACCATCTCTCTGACAACAATCACAAGCACAAATGAAATGGTGTGCATCCCTAAAGATTATTGGCTACTAATATCTTGCCATCAGAATTTTTATGGTCATGCATCTCCTAGCATAATGGCCCCCATAGGGGCCTTCATGAGCATCCTAGAGAATGCACAATTGATCTGTGTCAAGGACACACTAGTGTACTAGGCCATTGGAACATACTTTGTAAAGGTTCCCATTGATTTCCATGAAATGCTTAACATGGTGAAGAAACTGTTGTTTCTTTTGGGTGTCTAGCCCTTCTGGTAGTTCTTACTTAAGCAGATAGGTAAGAATGATGTCATACCATCTTGGTTCATTGGGCATTTGTGCATTAATAGCCCTTGCAAAGAGAGATTCGTTAAGAAATTGATCAAATAAGGGGCTTTTTTTCTCCTTTTTGTTCCATCTTAGTCATAATAAGTGGTTGATGATCATATTTTTCATGCCTTTTAGATCTACCATTGTGAGATCAAACTCTTGCAAAATCATGAGCCACTGTATGACACAGGGACTCTCTATTGGTTTATTCATTAAAAAGAAGATGGCACTATGATCTGTGTGCACGAACACTTTATAACCAAGCACATAGTGCCTGAACTTTTCTAAGGTGAACACCACCACCATCAACTCTTTCTCCATAGTGGTGTAGTTCAGCTATGCACCTGCGATACTTTGACTTGCGTAGTGAATGTAATATGAACATTTTTTATCATCTAGCTATGTAAGCACTACCCCCAAAGCATAATTTCATGCATCGATCATCACATGAAATGGCCTAGACCAATCAAGTGCTTGTAGGATTGGGATCTCAATGAGCTTCTACTTTAGTTGTTGAAATGCTATTTCACATGCAAGGGTCTAAATAAATGGTACATCTTTCTTTGTGAATCCAACCAATGGCTTGGCGATTTTGGAAAAGTTCTCAATGAAGCATCGGTAGTAGCTAGTATGACCAAGAAATGACTGCACTTTTTTAACTGTTTCTACTTGATGGATTATTCCTTGGATGACCCTTGTCTTTTCAAGGTCCATCTCGATTTTTGCTTTTGAGATATGGTGCCCTGAGACTATGCCTTCCTAGACCATAAGATGGATCTTTTGCCAATTGAGCTGAAGGTTTGTTTCAACACATCTCCTCAACACCTACTCAAGACAGTCCAAAGCTTTCTCAAATGTAGCTCCATAGGTAAAAAAAGTCATCCATGAAGACTTCTACCCCACTACTAATTTATTGTTGGAAAATTCTAAGGATTAATCGTTGAAATGTAACTAGGGCATTACATAAACCGAATGGCATTTGATGGTCCCCCAAGGACTTGTGATAGTCATCTTGACTTGGTCCTCTGGTGTGATCTGGATTTGGTTATAGCCATTATAAGCATCCAGAAAGCTATAGTAGCTATGTCTAGAAATGGTATCCAGCACTTGGTCGAAAAAAGGTAATAGAAAATGATCTTTGAAAGTTGGCATATTGAGTAGCCAGAATTTTATGCAAACCTGCCATTTGCATTCTTTCTTGGGCACAATCACAAGTGGACTAACCCACTCACTATCTACAACAAGGTAGATGAATCCTACCTTGAGGAGTTGCTTGATCTCCTCTTTGATAATTTGCTTTAATTTGGGATTCAATCACCGCTACAATTGTTATTTTGGCTTAACAACAAGATTAGTGTATATCTGGTGCTGGCTTATTCTTGGATCTATTCCTATGAGCTCAGAAAATGACCAAGCAAAGGCTGTTGACTATTTTTCCACAACATTCATCAACATCTTCTTTTGTCCTATAGCAATTTTGGCATTAATAATGACCAGCTTTCCATTTTTTAAGAACGCATACTCCATTCTAATTGGTAGTGTCTTTAACTCAAGGGATTCTTATTTGAAATTATCAAAAATCTCCAACTCTGCCCAATTGATATCATCATTTACTCTCTCGAAGAGCTAGTGATGAACTTGCTTGATTTCATCCATACTTTCAACATAATCACTCATTAGGCCCTCAATAGGTTCCATGCACAATGTACTACTGCTATAATTAGCTATTAGCCATTGGGTGCCTTCTAGTTTTGTGGCTTCCACATACAAACATCTTTGGATTTTAGCTTCTAATGCACACTACTTGCATGTAGAGATAGATGTTCACTTCACTAATCATAGCTTTTTCACACAATGGCACCCCAAATTATTGTACGCAATACATGAAACCATCTTCTTCTCAATCTTTCCAAATTTATTTTCTTTGGATATCTCTAAGAAAAGATCTCTAATGCCCATTTGGCATCAACAATGCTTAACCATGCCTTTCCCATAATAATTGGGAAGTCCCCCTTGCAGTTCTCCACCTTGATTACTAGGAAGTCAGTAGGATATGACCACCCACAAATGGGGGTTACGATGTCTTCTACCAGTCCCAATGGAACAATGATGGATTGGTTTGCCAACTCTAGCCTAATGTTGCTCTTCTTCAAGGGAGGAAGGTTCCACATAGTGTACATCTCATGTGATATCAAATTAACACCAAAACCAAAGTCAAGAAGAGCTTTACAAGGCTCATTCCCAACAATTTACAAATATATTAAGGGACTCCCATGATCAACTAACTTCTTGGGCAGGTTACCGGCTCAAATCCAATTAGATAAAACATGGGTCAACATCATGGTATGCATACAAGAGGGATTTTAGTTTGAAGGGAAGTTAGATAAAAGTGAGGTAGAGGAAGGTGGAGGAGCAAGGCTACCAACCACTAGTGTGTCTAAGGGCTTTGGTGGATTGTGAGGTCAGAAGAAGGATCTTTTCTTTTATCATGGTTCCAACCCACTTGGTTAGCTAACTAGTTGCAGATTAACTACCCTCATAACGTTTCTTTGCTATGGTTCGGTAAGCAATTCACCTTGCATGGATAGAGCAAATGGTAGCTATGCAAGAGGTGGAGGAGTAGGTGTAGGAACAAGAGGAGCATGAGGATAGTAGGTGGTATCCCTCCTCATATATGGCAATTGGTAAACTTCAGGAGGGTAGTGGTGATGTTGGTAAGCAGCAACATGCCTAGAAGAGTCCCATGGAGATGAAGGTTGATGAACATAATAACCATAGGGATCTGATTGCCGATAGGGGTACTATTGTCTTAGAGGTGCCAACGTCCATGATTGTGGTTGTTGCCATTGCTGGTACAATTCATAAGGTTCTAGTGGAGTTCCATTTGGATAATACTACTGTGATTAGTGGAACTGTCAAGAGTTTCCCTATGGATAAGGTAATCTTTTGGGTGTTTTCCTTTGTGCAAGTCATGGATGTAAGGCATACATCCCAAATTCCTACAAGTGTGACACAATTGAGCAACATCCCTTGGGATGTTCATACTGGTAGACATCACATCCACCATCATCATTTGATTGACTATCTGCAATCGTCTCTATCGCAGCCATCTTACCCTTACCCTTGGATATGGCACATTCATCTTCCTTATGTCTCCAATGCTCACACTCACCACTTTGTTCCTTGGACTCTTCAGCAATTTTTAAGATATCTTGAAACTTATTATCCATGGAGTCCCATAATTGGTCAACCTTAGCTGTAATTTCAGACTGCAATTTCTAGAGTGACAAGGTTTTTTGATTAGCCACCTCATCTCTTGTTAACTCATCCTCACTATCACAAAATCAAATTCCCCTTTTATGAATAGAAGGGTCCCTATTATATTCCTCAGCATTTTCTCAATTTTTCAATTCTCCCTCCTCCCTGGCTACCTGCTCAATTAACCTTTGGATCCAATGGGCACTTAACTCTATTAGTCTCCCTTGAGCATAGACACCAAGGGTTTTCCTTGTTTTGGATCACAACCCATCTATAATATGGTGGAGTTTATCAAGTTGAGAATATCCATGGCCAGGACACTTATGCAACAGAGAGTAGTATTGGCCAATAGCAGCATCCAAGGGCTCATGGTTTCCTTGTTTTCACCCTTGGATTTGCTTCCTTAGGTTGGACACTTCGGAGTATGTTTGATATTTATCATTAAACAATTCTAACATCATACTCCACCGCCTAATTTATTTTGGTTCCAAGAACCAATACCAATTTTCTACTTCCTTAATGAGTGTCCTTGGAAATAATTTCAACTTCTACTAACCATTCTCAATATTCTGCAAGGCATATGCATCCTGAAAGGCTTGGAGATGATTTTGCGGATTAGCATCGTAGCCTCCCTCAAACTAAGGGATGTTGTTCATGTCCAGCCTCTTTATTCTACTATCCTTTACATGCCTTGTTAGAATCCTCATAACCTCTATAATGTTTAACATGCTCTGAGTAGAAAGTAGAGGTTCATCAAGGCCATAGTGATGGTGCCTACGATGTTCTCTACTAACCCTTCTTTCATGGCGATGGGTCTCTCTAGATCATCCATGCCTCCGATTACAACTGTCCTGATGATCCCTTCCATTGTTTTAGTCCCATCGATTACCTCCACCACGGTCATGCCCTCTATGGCCACAATCTGAGCTAGATGAAGAAGAAGATGATGATGAAGGGGAAGAGGAAGGAAGACTTACATCATGTCAATGCCTCCCACCTTCTCTTCGATGATCGTAACCATGATTTTGATCGTGACTTCCATTTTCCCCCTTATCATGACTTACTCCTCTAGATTCATTTTTGTCATTGGATTCATTCTGACCAAAACTAGGATTATGAATTATGGATTGCACATTCTAGTTGAGGGCCCCTTAACCAAAGTCAAAGACAAGAGTGTCACCAAAGGAAAATCCCCTAAAGAAGTATTCACCTCCATCCAATGGGCTAAGTGGAGGTGGAAAAGTGTTCGACCCCTTGCCCTTCAAAAGCTCATGATGTTGCTCTAGCTGATGATCCCTTAACCTTTGTTCTTTAGTTGGATGATAATCCCTTGAATTAGGATCTCGCATCTCATACTCCCTGTGATGATGTTGAAGTCCATGTCATGCAAGCATTAGCTAGAGCATAACTGGAACAGATCAATCCAATGGCAATACAATGTTGCCTTCCATGTTGTTTCATCGCAGCATTTCATCTTGATGTAAGATGAAGGTGAAGTCTAGCATGTACTCCTCGGGATGAGCATATACCACTTAGTATTGTTGAGGCACTTGGTCTGCCTTGGGTAGAGATAGACTCCTGTGAAAAGAAGACATTTTATATTAATGAATCTATATGCAGTGTGTAGTTGAGATTTAATTTAGTTATACTAATAATTTTTTTTTTCTAAGATTCGACCTTTAAGGTTTGAACAATGAGGTTACTAAGTTTCACTAAGTTTAGATAGCCCACATAGGACTAAAGTCCCCAACAACGGTGCTAATGATGAGCAATGAGGTACCCCTATGCCCAACCATACAAATCACAGGCATTCACATGTGATCTAGTCAAATTCTATAGACTTTAATTACCAAGTACACTAGAGATAAATAGTGAGTTCATGTTGTCTGTTCATTGTCTTCTTAGTCTCACTTGTGAAATGCAAGTGTATGGTTAAGTGTGACTAAGGCATAAGATTTTTACCGTTTATGTTTTCATCAATTTGAGCACCTAAAACAATAATGAAAGTGAGAGTAATTAAATGGTAAGTAAACTATCATCTAATCTAACCTAACACAAGTAACCATCCCCACTTCCCGAACACATCCTGAACTTCATGTAAACAATGCTGGGTTGTCAAATGCTAATCGTTTCTAAGCTACCAAGTGTCATATGTATGTTCGAAGGGGTCATGCTTGTGTATTTTAATTAATTGCTTAAGTAATTAAAATTAATTATTGAATCAATAAAGTTAAATATGAACTTCATGAAATCACAATGTATAAATGCATAAAGAAAGAAAGTCTCAAGTGCTACAAGGATGAATCAAAGAGCTCATATTTACTGCCAACATAATGGTGTGTTTAGGTACATCAATGCTTGAATAAAGATCTGATTACACTTAGACCTCCTACTATGGGCACTTGGAAAATATCCTAACTCTCGAATGAACAAACTACAAGAATTTCTCAACTTAACTTCAAAAACTACTCCCGAATCATGTGCCCAAGGGTTGTATTTATAGCCCCAAGAATACCCCCCAATATCAGATGCCCGATATCACATCTTGGGTCATAATATCAAGTACCTGACATTGGGGCTCATGTAAAACATGATTCATCAATAGTATCTAAACATTTTTAATGCATCCTCCACTTCCATCAATGCACTTTCTATGGTCGTATAGTTGATTTGTACCCCAACAACGCTTATACTTATTTAGTAGATATAATATAGGTGTTCAGATCATCTAGTTTCATTAGTACAACTCCCAAGGCACAATTGGATCCATTTTTCATAATGTAGAATGGTTTGAACTAGTCTGGACCTTATACGATTTTTTTTTCACAAGCTCCTACTTCGAATGTTCAAATGCTTATTCACATTCACTCATCCATTTGAATGATGCATCCTTATTTATTAATTTCTCTAATGATTTGGAAATCTTGGTGTAATTTTCAATAAACCACCTGTAATAGCTAATATGTCCAAGGAATAACCTAGCATATTTAATAGTTCATGATCTTTGTTTGATTCCCTAGACAAATTTATTCTTTTCTGGATCTATTTCAATTTTTCTCTCTAAGATACCATGTCCAAGTACAATGCCCTATTGACCATCAAGTGGCTTTCCTACCAACTGAGCTTGAGATTTATCTTTACATATTAATTCAAGACTTACTCAACATCCAAATATTTCTTAAAACTTAAATTATAGGTGTAGAAGTCATCCATGAAGACTTCTACACCATTGCCAATTTGTTTCTAAAAGATACTAAGGACAAGGCATTGAAAGATTCTAGGGATATTACATAGGCCAAAAGGCATCTTCTTGGATGCAAAATCCCTCTAGGAACTTGTGAATGTAGCCTTGGTCTAGTCTTTTGAAGCTATCCAGATTTTATTCTAGTCACTATAGCCATCTAGAAAACTACTGTATTTTTGCCATGCATTTTTATCCATCACTTAGTTAACAAATGGTAATGGAAAGTGGTATTTGAAAGTTGTCATATTTAGAAGCTTAAAGTCCATACAAATCCTACACTAGCCTTCTGTAACAACCTGTATGTTTACATTGTGCCTTGTGTTATTTACGCTTTGGATGTTACGCTATGCTTTTATTAATGCTTATAAGTTAGTTTAGATTTCTAGCTTTATGTTCTATGACCTTGTATATTTAACTCCATACATTATTTCATTGTATTTTCTATTAATATGCAGTAACCTAGTAGATGATTTTGGCAGGATTATCGTGAAGGCTATGATATGGGGATGTGAGGCATCTGATGGTATGAAAAAGTTTTATGTTGGCATGTTATTATGCTTATTAATTAAATTATTATGACATGTGTCACTTATATAAATATGTTTTGGGTATATCTTATGGCATTTTTAAGAGTTACATGAATCATGAAAGACTTTGTCCTAGATCTCTTCATTTTTTAAAAATTTTCAAAAATTAGAAAAGTATTGCTACATTTCAATTTTCAGTATTTTTCTGTAAAAACACCATACTCCATTCTTTCAAGTACTTTGGCATCCATTCTTTTGAACATGGAAGCATTGCCAAATTGAAGGATTATGATAGTATGTAGATTTTTATTAGTTCATATGCATGGTTATGAGAGAGCATGTGGCTGAGTTTCTCTATAGCTTAAGGATTATGGTTTTTTCTTCTAGGTGAGTTATCTTAAACTTTTTTCTTCTTTGTTTCAATTCTCAAGTTTTATGCATTTCAGTGTAGGTTAGGTTTTATTGAAATATTTCAAATTTGTATGTTATCTTCATTGGGTTTGGGTCTCAGCTTCAATGATAAAATCACCTAATTTTTATGTTTAATTTTACTTGGTTCCTACCGATTTCAAGATAAGAGGATTTTGTGAGAATTCATCATATCAACTCTCTTGGCCTAGGTATTACATGTTAGATTTGTATCTTTATGTCTTTATGTTTATCTTATTATAGATGTACTTGATTTCGATTGTTATGTCAAATACTAAGTCATTATCCCCTAATGAGTTTTTCATGATTTTACCTAGGGTTTAGACCCTTTGTTAAACCATTGTTTTGAATGTCATCTTTCTTCTAATTTGAGGTTCCATTTATGGCCTTTAAGTCATGTGCAGGGTATCTCTAATGTTCCTTATTGCTTACTAATTTTTTGGTGGTTGTTTCATGTCATTTCTTTCTTTTCTTAGATTTTGCATCGAAACCACAAGTATATCATATATTGTGTTGAGATTTCTAGTAATGACCCTAAGTCATGAACTTCCACCAAAAGTCATGGTAGGATTACAGTCAAGCCTTTTACATTCTATTAAAAATTTTTAGTCTATGTTTTTAGTAAACTTGCTATCCCATCAACCATGGTCAATCATCATGGGTCATGATATAGCCATGGTCAAAAGTATTTCTCTGTTCTTATCATTTTGAGTCATTTTGAGTGGTTTATGATTAACCACGAGTCATGGTCAAGCTACCCTGATTTGTGATCAAGTCATGGTTAAGTCATTTCTCTGAAGTTTCTAATGATCCTTTTTTTTAGTAAATCATGAGCCATGGTTAGGTCATGTGATGTTATGGTCTTTTAATCTTCTTTCTTTAAAGTATATCTTGTTGTTGGAGCTCAATTTGAACTTCATTCGATACTATTTGATTAGCCTAGTTCAGGTTGGATTTTTGAGATTGATCTTGAAATTTATTGTTAGCTCTGGCTAGAGGTTTTATGCATTTGAACTTGTTGATTAATGCTTATGTCCCTACACCATCAACCTTTATTTTTTTCTTAGTTGGATGTTTGTATGGATGTTGAATGTTAGAAGCTAACATCAAGTTGTATGGCCGATTGGAGACAGCAGCTTTTGGCCAAATCATCTCTTAAACCTTAGTTGACTTACCTTTCTTGAACTCCTTTAACAATATTTTGACATCAAAATCCCATATTCTAAGCATCATCTATGATCAAGACCTCTTTGAATTATCTTAATACCTTATAGGTTATTCACTTCATCAATTCTTTCCATCAAATTTTGCAAAAATTTTAAAAAAATTGAAAATGATATCGTAGATACAATATAGTAAGCCCTAAGATATTGCATCAATAATGTCACATCTATGATATCACCCATCTAAATGTCTATATATATGCATAAACCATTAGAAAAATTTTCATTTATGCCATTTCATACAAGTGGAGTTCATGATATTTTTCTCTTAGAGAACCTTTAGAACCCCTTATCTTCCTCACCACATGTCCAATTTAATTCATTCTTGAATTCTTTTACTCCCACAGTGACTGATGAGACACGATTCGCATGAGCCGCGATATCGCGTCGTCCCTTGCGATGTCACGTACGTGATATCGCGGTTTGCCGCCAAATCTATAAATAAGAGGCGAAACTCTGGCAGTTTCATCACTCCAAAGATAGAATATTTTCCATGTGCCCACAGTACGAGTCCCAAAGTGAACGGATCTTTATTCGAGCAACATTGTACCTGAACACAAGTTGTGTACGGCAATAAAGATGAGCTTTTTGGATAAACCTTGTAGTGCATGGAATAGGATTTTATTTATTGTTTTCTCTCTCACCCTCAACTCCTAGAATGTGGTATGAGTACGACTTGATTACAAGCATCTAAGGATGTGTATGGATAGTCAAGGAATTGGCTGCTCATCGCATGTGGTATGAGTATGACTTGATTACGAGCATCTCACGTGACTACTTGGTAACCCAGTGGCGTATTCAAGATCTACGCTTGGTAATCCCAGTGGTAGTCCTAGATGTGTATGGTTATTCAAGGAATCGGCTGCTCATCGCACTTAGGCTAGATAGATTCTCTCAACCCTTTCCTCCTAGTTAAGTGCCTCAGTACAACCACTTCGAGCACGTGCGTTACGCATGGTGATCCCAGTAATGATTAGCATTTGGTAGCCATAGTTGCATAGTTCAGGGTGTGTACAGTAAGTGGGAATGGATGCTAACGCTAGTTAATTTAGACTTAGTTCATTAGTTAGAGTTCGTTAGTTTCTCAACCCTTCACCTCGATAGCATAGGAGAAAAACATAAAAGATATAAAAATCATATACCTTGGACTTACTTAACGATACACCATGACAAACACAAGTAAGTCTGGGAAGAAAACAAATGATTAACCCAAAGTGTTCCATCGGGCGTGTAGGCATTTAGTCTACGGAGTTTGACCGGATCGCGCATGCTACGCTCGTTTCATATGGTTGAGTGTAGGGATACCTTGCCACTCATCATTGGCGCCATTGCCGGGAACTAAGTGTTTGTGTGCCATATAGAACATAAGGATATCATTCACATCATTGTGAACCTTAACGAACCTTTGGGTTAATCAAAAGAGAAAATTTATATAACGGTGAAATTAGCACACCGATAAAAATGTCTTCTTCTCATAAGAGCAACTCACCACCTAAGGACCATAGACGAGATAGTCGGCAACATAAAACACATAGCCGAAATCAGCCAAGTCCTAAACAATACAAGATAATTTATACTCATCCTAATGAGTATATTCCAAACTTTACCTTTATCCTCCATCAAGACAAACAGCTACGATGAAGAGATTTTCAAGGTAACATTGTGTTACCCCTAGATCGATCAGTCTCTCACATGCTTTTCCGTGCCTTGGCACAGATAAGCATGACTGAATTATATGTTGAATACATTGTGCAAGACTTTGATTCGAGGGATTATCATCCCATAGAAGCACAACGTATGAGGGACTCAAGGTAGGAGAGTCAACATACACTTTTGAAGGACAAAGGTCCGCACGTCCTTATTGAAATAGGAGATGAGGAACCCCTTATAACAGGTTCTTTAGCAAACGATGTTCCTCCTCCTAACGATGATGAGGAGGTTGGGTACCAGAACCTACGATCAATGATACATAACCATGGTTCTGATGCCCGTGAACACCAACTGTTCATAGAGGGAACAACCACTCATGCTAAGGACGGGCACTCAGATCGTCACCACAATCGAGGCCGTAGCAACCGAAGAGAAGGCAAAAAACATCATCATGGTGATGGTTCCCCTTCTTCACATCACTCACCATCTTCTTCCACATCTGGGCACAGCCATCATAAACACAATGGAGAGGATAAAGGTAGACAAAATGAGAGACCTAGACGGGAAAGTCGAGAGAGAGAACAAGGGCAAGGACATAGGGAGAGTAGGGAATAACGCAGACATCACAGGCATCATGAAAGAGATGACCATGATGAGCCCCTACTCACAACCCAAGGTATACTTGACATAACAGAGGCAGTTAGGATTCCCACAAGGCATTTAAAAGATAATCGGATCAAACATTTAGACATGAACAATATCCCATGATTTGAAGGGGGATACAATGCTGATCCAAAAAATTATTTACAGGCATTCCACAATGCATGTGCCTTGCAGAATATAGAAAATGAGTGGCAAAAGCTTAAGTTGTTCCCAAGGACACTCACCAAGGAAGTAGAGAGTTGGTACCAGTCCTTAGAACCAGAAACCATCAGGAGGTGGAGTACGATGCTAGAACTGTTCAACGATAAGTATCAGACATCCTCCAAAGTGTCCAATTTGCGTAAGCAGATCCAAGGCTGGAAGCAAGGTACTCATGAACCCTTGGATGCTGCCATGGCCCACTACTACACATTGTTACATCGTTGCCCGAGCCATGGGTATGCTCAGTGGGATCAACTTCGCCACATCATGGATGGGCTAAGGCATGAAACTAGAAGAACCCTTGGAACTTATGCCTAAGGGAGACTCTCACAACTTAGAGCCCATGAGGTACATCACTTGTTGGAACAAGTAGCAAAAGAAGAAGGTGAGCTACGAAAAAGGGAAAGTTCAGAAGAATACAACCATGATCCCTCTCTTCGAAAAAAGGGAGTGAAATTTTGTGATGAAGAGGATGAGTCACCAATCGAAGAGTTGGTGAACAAAAAGACCTTGCCACTACAAAAGTTAACAACAGAAATAGCGGCTAAGGTAGATGACGTATGTAGTTACTTAGACTCTAAAATTAAAACTTTCTTAAAAATTGTAGAAGAGTATAAGGTAGAATAAAGTAGTGACAAAGGTAAGAAAAAGTGGAGAGATTTAGGCCCTGCACATAACAAGGGTAAGGGGAAAATCACTAACTCTGATGTCGTTGTGGAGTTAGACATAGATGATGACGCTGGATGTGAGATCTGCCACTATGACCATCCTAAGGGATGTTGTCCAATTATCTCACATCTACAGGAGTCTGGGGTGTATGCGCTTAATCCAAGACTCAACCAACGGTAAACACCCTGAAAGTTACCTTATCCACAAGGTAACCCAAGGTAATTCCACCAACCCTTAACGTATTATCCAAGTGGAACTCCACCATAGCCCATCGGACAGCATTAGCAGTGGCAATACCCACAGTCATGGGGAATGCCATCACCGAAACATCAGTACCCATACTGGCAGCCTGACCCTTATGGATATTATGAGTAGCAGCCAATTTCTCCAAGTGACTCTATGAGTCACTTAACTCCCCATTGTCACTACCAAGTTTAGGAGTACTTCAGAAGGACTCCTTCTCCTCCAAGAGACACTCCATACCCACACCATCCTCCAAATCCATCCGTGACTCTTCAACCAGTAGTGGTTCCCATAACACCTCCTGCTCCAACAATGCAAGGCGAACTTCCTACCCAACCGCAGCAACGTCATGCTACGAGAGCTGTAAATATCCAACTTGCTGCTGAATCTGATAACTGTAAAAAAGGAAGACCTTTATTCAGAACCAAAAGCCNTAACTGTAAAAAAGGAAGACCTTTATTCAGAACCAAAAGCCCAGAAAAATTCTCACAACAATAAGCTATTGGGCCCACACCATCTAACACTTCGGAGCACCCTCCAATCCAACAGAGCTTAACACATACCATAACTGACTGGATCAAGGTAGGCTACCTTCCTAGGAAACTAACTGACCCTAGGAGTCCCTTAATCTATTTACAGGTCACTGGAAATGAACCACATAGGTCTCTTCTTGACTCAGGTTCCGGAGTCAACTTAATTTCACGAGAGATGTATCATGCCTAGAACCTACCCCAACTTAAGAAGAGCAACATTCAACTCAAGCTGGCAAACCAATCCATCACCATTCCCTTGGACTTGGTGGAGAACATCATCACCACTGTGTGTGGTTGGTCTTACCCAGCTGATTTCCTGGTGATTGAGGTCAACAACAATGAAGGGGACTTCCCAATTATAATGGGAACGGCATGGCTAAGTACAGTAGACTCATGCCTTAGGATCCGCAATCTTTCCTTGAAAATTTCTAAGATAAATATTCATGGAAAGATCGAGAAGAGGAAAGTTCCATGCATCACATACAGTGATTCATCGGGTGATGACATGGAGGAAATGCCTCCATGTAATAGGTGTGCTCTTGAAACTTTGAAACAAATATGCCTGTATGTAGCAACCATACAACCAGTAGTAGACACCCCGTGGTTAACAACTGCTCGAAGGAGCAACCAAATATGCATAGAATTAATTGAGAAAACCCATGCCCATAATGAAAGCATATATACATTGGAATATGAGCGTCGCCAACTTCCACCCCTTAATCTAAGATCATNTTTCTTTATCTTTTCTTGTTTTCTTTTACAACATCATTATACTTTTTCCATTTTTTGTGTGTGTGTGTGTGTTCCACCATGTAAGTCTGTCACCCAATAAGTGTTCGAAATGATGGTATGAACTTTTTTCATGTTGATTGCTAATGTTTAGTTTTTACCTTTAAGTCACAATGTTGATACTAAGGTATGTTTCTTTTAATATGGTAGGCAATGAGACCACTTCTTCCATCCATCCACTAGTTTCTATGGTCTCTCTCAACTTGGAAATGTACAATCCCTTTCTAATAAGAACTTTAACGAATCAGTGACTGGGCATTTTTCAAACTAAGGAAGGACTCAAAAATTGAAAAGGGTGTGACTTCAAGGGAATTGATGCTTTTGTGTTGGCCATTCTCTTGGGTGCTTGGATGTTTTCTTTTTAATTTTTTCTTGCCGTTTCGATGTTACCCAAATTATCGAAAGGTGAGTCAATAAAAATAAGAAGTCTTTGCATGGTGTGGTTCTAGCGCATAACAACACAAAATAAAAAAAAGAGAAGAAAGAAGAAAAAGTGAGAATTCAAAGCACACCCATTAGACAAAATAAACTTGGGCTACAAGCACTGGTTATGGAACCAAAAGTGTTCCCTCTAACTAAGGCCCTTCTCACTTCCCATTCTCTCCTTTGTTTCATCGGAATGCTGGTGGCTCTTGGAGGATGCATTTTTGTTACTTCAAGAGGATGGTTCAGCCGAATGCATTGATGTGAAGTCACTAAATGTGGTTGGTTTGAGGCCGGAGTTGAAATGAGACTTGCCAAGTCACATTAATCATGAAACACATAAGGGGCTGTACACCACCTTGTTCTTGGGATTCCATTCCATTTTCTTCTCTCCATCCTTCTCTCCATTGTTCACCTCATTTCCGGTTGTATCATTAGTGTCTATATTTTGGTTGATACATTGTTTTCTTTTTGGTAAATTCTTGCGGTTAAGACTTTAACTCTTGTTCCAAATGACATTCCCAGAGCCTACGGACTCTTTGAATGTGGGCTTGTCAGGGCATTACGGCCATGAGCCTGCTTTGGGGAGGACCCACTGACATTCCTATTTGGAGCATTAGTTAAATTATTTCCCCTAACATTTTTGCAATCTAATTTCTTTTGTTCATTTCCATCTTGACATCCACTTTATCAACGTTACCGTTGTCCCTTTTCATCTATCTTTCTTACTCCTTTTCTTTCTCCATTCTAACGCTACTGGAGGTTTGCAATTAGTCATGGGGGTACGGGGCCTGATTTTTTCGATTTTCTCCTAGCCCCGAATTTTTTTATTTTCTTCCTAACCCCTACACCTTCGATAGTCATTATTAATATATCCCCAAATTTGTATCAGCCATACCACAACTCAGCCAATGGACTTACACCGAAGCAAGGTATTAATTACATAATGATTCATTTACCCTTGCTAATATATGATTGTGTTGTGTGTGCATATGGTAATCATAAAAAATGGATTGGATCTGGAGCAAACACTTGGAATGGAGCACCGCTGGAAGCAGCTATGTAAGGAGCAAGATCGATGATGCGCTTACCGACGAACAACAGAAGGTGCAATCTTGGCGTTGGTAGCAGCAACACTTCTTTCTCTCTCTCTTTCTTTCTCAGCTGCCAACAAAGGCCTAATGTCATTGTAATAAGGTGTTCACCCTTATTGTCATGAACACCAGTTTTGTCAAGTCATGTAATGATGATCCATTCACATGTCATCCCATTAGTTCCATTCCTCTCAATAATCTCATACCTTCCCAATATTATTGTAAGGAACTCGAGGATGAGTTCTAATTCAGTCATGGGGGTATGATGAGACACAATTCGCATGAGCCGTGATATCGCATCCCATGTGATATCGCGTACGCGATATTACGTCGTCGCCTGCGATGTCGCGTACGCGATATCGCAGTCTGCCGCCAAATCTATAAATAAGAGGCAGCACTCCCCTTATTTCCCATCCTGGTTTAGAAGTAGGGAAACTCTGGTAGTTTGATCACTCCAGATAAACACAAGTAAGTTTGGGAAGACAACGAATGATTAACCCCAATTGTTCCATGGGGCATGTAGGCATTTAGTCTGCGGAGTTCGACCAGATCGCACGTGCTACGCTCATTTCGTATGGTTGAGTGTAGGGATACCTCGCCACTCATTAGTGACCATCGCAATCATGGGGGAGAGTGTTACATGTAGTTCTTGTGAATTGTGCAAATTTTTTATGTCTCGAAGATTAATTAAGGGTGAGTATCATAACATATCATAATATTTTGATATAATCCAAGTTAATAAACTTAATATTTCTTCCCAATTAATCATTTAAATACTTTTTAAATAATACATTAAAGATAGTAATGGGTCATCAAGCTAAAAAAAATTTTATTACTTATAAAAGTGTTTAATTAAAGGGTCTTTTTTTTGAATTAATGAATTTTCTAAACTTTGCAATCCAAATTAAAAATAAAATTGATTGTGTATAATGTTTTTTATCAAAATCCAAGATCCAGAGAAGGGTTATGAACCGTTAGAAATCTAATTATATATTTTCTTTTGATTGTAGATGCTGCCAAAAAGAATACCCAAAGTTGGAGGACCATCACAACTAAGAGAAAAGAGGCCTAGAGAAAGAGAAAGATGACGAGGCACAAAACAAACTCCTCCTATGAAGTATCAAGCATAGTCCTATTCACTCCAATAATTTAAACCTCTAATAGATTAATCTGCACAAGCAATAATAAATGTGCCATTAACTCCAAAGTAAGGACAACACTTCACACTCTCCAATGAGTGCTTGCAGGACATCTAATAGAAATTTGACATGTTCATTATGATAGTAGAATTACACTTTGGCCCATTTATGGATTTTTCACCTACAAAGGTTTGTAAACAACTTCAAATCTCACCACTCTAGCCCATCATTACAAGTAATGGTGAATGATATGTAGGGGAAATGCATTAATTTTGGCATAATAAACAAGATGATGCAACTTTGAAGTTTGAAGGAATAACAATATCGTATTCAATTCAAGTTATTTCAAAGGTACTAGATATACCAAATGATGAGTGGTCAAGCATCCCTACGCTCAACCATACGAATATGAGTGTCCATGCATGATCCGATTGAATTCCAAGGACTAAGTGCTTATGCGCCTTTGTGGAACAAGAATGGGTTGATCAATCGTTGTCTTCCCAAGCTTACTTGTATTTCACAATTGTATGGTTAAGTAAACTTGAGGCATATGATTTTTATACTTTTCTGTGTGTTTATGTCCTTCTGCTAATAAGGGAGGAGAGAGATAACTAAGTAACTAATTTAATTCGACTACTTATTAACTAGGCTCTAACTAATCCTAACACCAGTATCCGTTCTCACTTGCCATACACATCCTGAACCAGTGCAACACTACTGGGATTCCCAAACGCTAATCGTTACTGGGTTACCAAGTGTTACACACATGCTCAAAGTGATTGTACTGTGTGTGCTTACTTAGGAGAGTTGTCGGGTGAGAGAGAATCATTAATTAACTAAGGAAAGCATTAAGTAATAGTAATTAACATTAATTAATCTATTCTGAATGTTGCAAGGTTTATCACAAAGTTCATCTTTATTGTCGTACACAAGGTGTGCTTAGGTACACAATGCTCGAATAAAGATCTGTTCACTTTATGACTCCTACTGCAGGCACATAGAAATGCTTCTAACTCTGAGAAGGAGAAATGCAAGAATTTGGGTAAGCGACTAAGACTAACTATGCAAACCAAGTGCACCTGCCTCTTATTTATAGGCAATGAGGCAGCCTGTGATATCGTGTACATGATATCACATGAAAGGCCACAATATCATGTACGCGATATCACGGCTCATCATACCCCCACGACTGAATGAAAACTCATCCTTGAGTTCCTTACAAAATATTGGGAAGGTATGGGATTATGGAATGAATGAGAACTAACAACGATAGGGAATAACAGACTCAAAGTGCCCAGTGAATGGATTGACAAACATATTACAACATTGGTGTTCACACCCTTTTTGGTGAACACTATACATGGATGACATCCAGACCTTCACTTGATAGCTTGAAGAGAAAGAGGAAGAAAAGAAAATAAGGCATGTTACTACCAATGCTGAGATTGCGCCCTCCATTGTTTATCCATAGCCATGCGACCAAACTTATTCCCAGCATAAACATTCCAGCTCCAGTCCATCCTGAATGCTTCCTCCTATTCCAGTCCATAGTTTGTGTAATCGCCATTTGCACACACAACACAGTCACGAATGAGCAAGAATAAGTAAGCCACAATGTAATTGATACCTTGCCTCAATATAAAGTGCATTAGCTGGGTTGTGGTTATGGCAGAAACTAGGTTAGAGATTTATTACTGATAACTACCCAAGGATTAGGGGTTACGTAAGTAGTAGAATGGAGAAATTGAAAAATTTGTGCCAAGGCCCCCACAACTAAGAGTAAACCTCTGGTAGCAATAAGATGGAAAAATATAAGGAACAAGAAATATGGGTAAAATAACAATGGAAATGCCAATAAAGTGGATGTCAAAGATGGGGATGAAACAAGAAATGGTTGATTGCAAAGAATGTTTAAGCAAAAGAACTTAACAATTGCACCAAAAAGGAATGCCAGAGGGTCCTTCCCAAAGCAGGCTCATGCCCTTTATGCCCTGACAAACCCACAAACCAAAGAGCCTGTAGGCTCTAGGAATGTCATTTGGAAGCAAGAGTTAAAAAACTTACCCAAAAGAATTTACCAGGGAAAAACAATGCATCAACCAAGATATGGACTAATCATAAAATCAACAATGAGGTGGAAA
Organism: Gnetum montanum; assembly: GCA_015680685.1. NCBI lineage: Eukaryota > Viridiplantae > Streptophyta > Gnetopsida > Gnetales > Gnetaceae > Gnetum > Gnetum montanum. The sequence continues at coordinate 532,209 of MNCI01005887.1, forward strand.
ATGGAAAGAAAGATGGAGAGTAGAAATGGAATGGAATCCCAAGAGCAAAGTTGTGTAAAGTCCCTTGTGTATGTCATGGTTAATGTGACTGAGTAGAACTCATTCCAAATCTGGACTCAAACCAACCACACTTAGTGACCTCACATCAATACACTTGGCCAATCCATCCTCTTGAAGCAATAAGAATGCGTCCACAAAGAGTCACCACCATCCCAAGGAGAGCAAGATGGAGAAGCAGGAAGCGAGAAAGGGCCTTAGTTAGAAGAAACCTTCAAGCATGGATAACATGTCTTTCCAGTGCCAAAACCAGTGATTGTAGCCCATATTGCTTTATTATGTCTAAGGGGTGTGCTTTGAATTCTGACTTTTTTTTTTTTTTTCTTTTTTTGTGTGTGAGAACCACACCATGCAAAGACTTATTTTATTCATTCATCTTCTTGATATTTGATCGATGGCAGAATGGCAGAAAACCCAAGAAAAAGCATCCAAGGACCCAAGAGAATGGCTAGCACAAATGCATCGAATTCCCTTGAAGTCACATCCATTTCAACCATCGAGTCCTTCCTTTAGTTTGAAAAATACCAAGCCACCAATTTATTAAGAAGTTGATTAGAAAAAAGGGACTGTATAGTTCCAAGCCAAGGGAGACCACAAATTTTAATGGATGACTGGATGACATGGACTCATTGCCTATTTTATCAAAAGAACCATATCATAATATCAGCATCATAACTCAGAGGTAAAAACCAAACATTAGCAATCAATAGTATATAATTAAATCCACCATTAGGAGCATTTATGGCATGATGAATGAAAGTAAATCAACCAAACAAAGAAATAGTAAAAATGTGAATAATGGTGTAAAACAAAAATAAGAAAGATTGAAGAAATGTGTAAAACAAAAAATACAAAAAGGGCTGAGGGCTTAGAATGGTTGGCGTAGGTGGCCATCTCCCCCATGACTGAGTTGCAAGGAGGAGATCTGAAATAGTAAGAAAGGTTGTCCACCAATAGGGGTAGTATGAGTACTGGCTATTCTAAGCTCATGCAAAGGTTTGGTTTGTTTGATGTTGACCAGCAGTTTCTTATCCAAGCTCTTAGGTTTGTATACCATCATGGCCCCTAAAGGAAAAGTTGCATGAATGACATAAGGTCCTTCCCACAGCATTTGAAATTTGCTACGTTGTGGCACATGTGTGGGATTCTAGTAAAAGCCCTTATCTCCTGGTTGATATTTAACTTTCCTAATTCTTAGGTCATGACGTTGTTTATTGAAGGCCTTGGGCAATTCATTAGATGATAGGATGGCCAATTAATAATCATCTAGCAGGTTAAGGATCATCAACCATTGTTTTTGTGCTAGATCAAGTCAAGGTTGAGGTCACACGTCGTGGATAGTGTACGAAGCTTAGTTTGAATGGGAAGTGTTGGTAATTTATCATACACTAACTCATAGGGAGAGTAGCCTATAGGGAGTTTCCATGTGGAGCGGTCTGCCCAAAGAGCATCATTCAATTTAGTGCTCTAGTCTCACCTAAACTTGCTAATGGTTCTTGTCAATATCTTGGTAATCTCCCTGTTGGTGACTTTAGCTTAACCATTTTCTTGGGGGTGATATGGTGTAGTCAATTTGTGCTCAACCCCTAAGCATTGCATTAATTTTCAAAAATTTGCACCTATGAAGTATGTACCATTATCTAAAATAAGTGCACGAGGCACACCAAACCTTTTTATGATTTGTTGTTGAACAAATCGTACAGTTGTAGATGATGTACAATCCTTAATAGTCGCTACTTCTTTCCATTTTCTAAGGTAATCAACAACAACAATAGTATAAGCTTTTCCATTGGACATTGGTGTAATCAGCCCCATAAAATCCATTCCCCAAATGTCGAAGGGTTCTATAAGTTGAATCCGTTGTTGCGGACCCTCCATTCTAACAGTCATCTACCCATCACGTTAATAGCACTCACAAGATTGGATGAAATGATGGGTGTCCCAGAATAATGTAGGCCAATAATATCCTACAAGCAAGATCTTAATGGCTATTCATCTCCCAGCGTAATGACCCCCACAAGGACCCTCATGAACATCTTGGAGAACTCATAGTTGATCTACATCAGGAACACACCATTAGACCAAGCCATTAGGACATACTTTGTAAAGTTGCCCACTGATTTCCATAAAATACTTGGCTCGGTGAATAAATTTTTGTCTCTTTTTAGCATCAAACCCTTGTGGTGTTTGTTGTGTAAGGAGATAGATGAGAATGCTACTATACCAGTTTGTCTCCACGGTTAATTGATTATTCACTACACCTGCAAAGAGGAGTTCATCTAAGAAATAATCAGAAATTGGATACTCATCCTCTTTGTTGTCCCATCGCAACTGAGATAAATGATCAGCAACTACATTCTCAATGCCTTTATGATCAATCATCGTAAGATCAAACTCTTGTAAGATTATAAGCCATCGTATGCTGCGAGGGCTTATCGTTGTTTTATTCATTAGGAACCGTATTACACTATGATCCATGTGTACGAATACCTTATAGCCCAAGACATAGTGCCTAAATTTTTCTAGTGCAAATGCTACATCCATTAATTCTTTCTCTATTGTAGTGTAGTTAATTTGTGCACCAGCGATACTTCTACTTGCACAATGGATGTAATAAGGACATTTTTGATCATCTAACTATGTAAGTACGACTCCTAAAGCATAGTTGAATGCGTCAATCATAATGCTGAACAGCCTAGACCAATTAGGAGCTTCTAGGATAACTGTTTCTGCCAGCTTCTATTTTAAAGTTTGGAAAGCTAGTTCGCATTCCCAGGTCCATTCGAAAGGTACGTCCTTTTTCGTTAGTTCAACCAATGGTTTTGCAACCTTTGAAAAGTTCTCAATAAACCTTCTATAGTAGCTAGTGTGTCCAAGGAATGACCAGATATCTTTTACAATTTCTAGTTGATGAGTAATTCCTTACATAACTTTGATCTTTTCAGGGTCTACCTCTATCCTTGTTCATGAAATTTTATGCCCTAGTACGACACCTTCTTGGACCATCAAATGGCTTTTCTACCAGTTGAGCCTTAAATTGGTTTCTACACATCGTTTTAATACTTGCTCTAACTGGTCCAAGGCTTGATCAAAGTTTGCTCCATAGGTGGAGAAGTCATCCATGAAGACCTCCATACCATTTCCTATCTGCTACTGGAATATTCTTTGAACTAATCATTGAAACATTGCAAGGGCATTACACAAGCCAAACGACATATATTTGTATGCAGATGTTCCCTAAGGACTGGTGAACGTAGTCTTGGCTTGGTCTTCTGGGGCTATTTGTATTTGGTTGTACCCACTGTATCCATCCAGAAAACTATAGTAGTGATGCCCTGCAATGGTGTCTAAGACTTGGTCAATGAATGGCAACGGAAAGTGGTCCTTGAATGTTGCCATGTTTAGTAGCCTAAAATCTATGCACACTCTTCATTTGCCTCCCTTTTTGGGTACTATAACTAAGGGGCTAACCCATTCACTATCAGCAATGGGGTAGATGAACCCAGCTTTCAGAAGCTATTCAATTTCTTCCTTAACTACTTACTTCAACTTTGGGTTCAATCACCTCTACGGTTGTCTTTGAGGCTTCATGAAGGGGTCGGTGTAAATATTATGTTGGCATATTCATATTCCAGTTAATTCAGGATATGACCAACTGAAGGCTTTTGACCATTTATTTATCACTTTCAGCAATCTTTCTTTTTTTTGAGGAGCAAGTTTCACGTTGATAATTACCGATTTTTCATTCTTAAGAAACATGTATTCCATACCGGTGGGTAATGGTTTTAGCTCAAGGGGCTCTTGCTTAAACTTATCAAGGATTTTCAACTTTCCCCAGTTGATATTTTCAAGGTCAAGACTTGGAAGTTGGCAATGGACTTGCTCTAATGTGTCTATGCTATCAATGTAAGCACAAGTCAAACCCTCAGTTAGTTCCATGCATATAGTTGAACTACTCTCTTGATCAGCTATCAGCCACTAGGTGCCTTCCTATCTTGTGGTTACTGCATATAGGCATCTTTGTATATCAGTCGCTTGTGCACACTAGTTGCATGCAGGTAATGTTAAACATTGTACAAACCATGACTTCTACACGCAATTACACCCTGTGTCATTGTATGCGATACATGAAACTTTCTTTTTTTTTATCTTTCCAAATGTATTTTTCTTTGATATTTTCAAGAAAAGATTGCGGATTCCTAGGTGTGCATCAATTATGCTTAGCCATGCTCTTCCCATTATGATTGGGAAGTTCCCCTTACCGTTGTTCACTTGAATCACTAGGAAGTTGACTGGATATAACCACCCACAAACAGTGGTGACAATGTCCTCCACTAGTCCCAACAGGATAGTGATGGACTGGTCGGCCAACTCTAAATGAATGTTATTCTTTTTTAGTGAAGGAAGGTTCCACACCTTGTACATTTCTTGAGAAATCAAGTTGACACCAGAACCTGAATCCAAAAGAGCTTTGCACGGCTCATTTCCAGCGATTTGTAGATATATTAAAGGACTCCCAGGATTACAGAATTTCCTAGGAAGATGGCCAACTTTTATCCAATTGGTGATGGCATGAGTTAACATGACTGTATGTGTTGAGCATGGTCTTTGGGTTAAAGGGAGCTCTGAAGCTTCAAGTGATAGTGAGGTAGTTGAAAAATCAACCGCTTGTGGTTGTAAGGGCTTAGTTGGACTATTGGTTCTAAAGAAAGGTCTTTTCTTCATGTGGTTGTCAAAACCAACAGTAGGTTGAGGGTTAACAGCTCTTGTGACGTTACATTGCTGCGGCTAGGTAAGGAGTTCACCCTGCATAGTTGGAGCAAGTGGTAATGGAGTTAAGGATGAAAGAGATGTAACCGGATGAGAAGGATGGTATGTTTGTGAAATATCGCCCTTAGGAGAAGGAGTCCTATGATATTCACGAGCTTGGTAGTGAGGTTGAGGAGTAACGTGACCAATAGAGTCATGTGGAAAGACTGGCTACTACACATAATATGCATACGAGTGAGGTTGCCAGTAAGGATATTGTTGCCATGGTGGTGGCATTCCCCATGATTGTGGGTATTTCCATTGTTAATACTGCTCGATTGGTTGTGGTGGAGTTTCACTTGGATAATATGTTAAGGGTTGGTGGAACTACCTTGGGTTACCTTGAGGATAAGGTAACCTTTGGGGTGTTTACCTTTTGTTTAATCATGGGTTGAGTGCATACACCCTAGACTCCTGCAGATGTGAGATTATAGGGCAACATCCCTTAGGATGGTCATATTGGCATATCTCGCATCCACTATCATTGTCTCTATCTGAATCCACAACCTCTTCGATGATGGCAACTTTGCCCTTACCCTTGTTACATGCATATTCTACTTCTCTCTTTTTTTTCTTTTCCCATTCATTACCTTGCTCTCTAGACTCCTCTACTACTTTGAGAATGGTTTGAAATTTATCATCTAGGGAGTCCCACATTTGCTCCACCTTTGCCGATACTTCTAATGCAAGTTTTTGAATGGGCAAAGTTTTCCTATTCACCATCTCTTCAAGTGGTGACTCTTCTTCATCCTCACAAAATATTACTCTCTTCTTTCGGAGGGAAGGATCTCTTTTAAGTTCTTTTGCACTCTCTCTTTTCCTTAGCTCACCTTCTTCTTTAGCAACTTTCTCCAATAATCTTTGAACTTGATGAGTCCTAAGTTTAGATAGCCTCCCTTTGGCATACATCCCAAGGGTTCTTCGTGTTTCATGCCTAAGCCCATCTATGAGATGGTGTAGTTGATCCCTCTGTGAATAACCATGGTTAGGAAAACAACGTAACAGTGCATAATAGAGGCCCATGGCAGCATCTAAGGGTTCATGGCCTCCTTATTTCCATCCTTGGATTTTCTTTCATAGGTTGAACACTCAAGACTATGTTTGGTACTTATTATTGAATAATTCTAACATGCTACTCCACCTATGAATGGATTCCAGTTCTAAGGACTGGTACCAGCTTTCTGCTTCTTTAACTAGTGTCCATGGGAACAGCTTAAGTTTTTGCCATTCACTTTCTATGTTTTGTAAGGCACATGCATCATGAAATGCTTGTAGATGATTTTGAGGATCATCGTTGTACCTCCCTTCAAATTGTGGGATGTTGTTCATGTCTAATCTCTTGATCCTACTATCTTTTGGTGCCTTGTTGGGATTCTAATAGCCTCAGTTATGTCTAGCATACTTCAAGTGGCGAGTAGGGGTTCATCATGATCATCTCGTCTATGACGTCTATGATGCCCATGTTGTTTCCTACTCTCCCTTCTTTCATGGTGTGTTTCTCTAGAGTGCCCTCGTCCCCTTTCTCGACTATTTTGTCTACGACTCCCATTTCACCTACCCTTATCCTCATGGTCTTTTTCCTTGTGACTACATCCAGATCCTGAAGGAGAGTGTGAAGGAGACGATGAAGGTGAAGAAGGAGGAGGACTATCACCATGTTGGTGTCTGCTTCCTTCTCTTCAATGGTCACGACCTTGATCATAGTTACAATCGGAACATCCATCTTTGTCATGTGTTCGTGTTCCTTTTTCAAACCCTTTATGTCTATCGATACCAGAATCCAAGTTATGGATAGTTGAGTAAAGATTCTACTACCCAACCCCTTGATCGAAGTCAACAAGAGGAATATCATTGTGTGGTCGACTACCTAAGGCAAGTTCACCACCCTCATTTTCACTTAGGACATGTGGAACATTCTATGACAACTTTTCCTTCATGGATTCATGACGTCTCTCATATTGTAAGTCCCTTTGACGCTATGCCTCCATGGGTCAATACTCTCTTGAGTCATGATCATGCACAATGTACTCTACCTGTAAGTGCTGCATACCAATTCGTGTGAGATCACGAAGAAGCATGCCTGGGATAGAATGATCAGGAGGCAATACTATGTTACCTTCTAAATCT
>MNCI01005887.1:539597-570035 GCA_015680685.1 Gnetum montanum
AGGATTACCAAACACCAATCGTTACTAGGTTACCAAGTGTTACATGCATGCTCGAAGTGATCGTATTGTGTGTGCTTACTTAGGAGAGTTGTAGGGTGAGAGAGAACCATTAATTAACTAAAGACAGCATTAAGTAATAGTAATTAACATTAATTAATCTATTTTGAATGCTGCAAGGTTTATCATAAAGTTCATCTTTATTGCCATACACAAGGTGTGCTCAAGTACACAATGCTCGAATAAAGATCCATTCACTTTATGACTCCTACTATGGGCATGTAGAAACAATTCTAACTCTGAGAGGGAGAAAAGACAAGAGTTTGGGTAAGGGACTAAGACTAACTATGCAAACCAAGTGCGCCCGCCTCTTATTTATAAGCAATGAGTCAGGCTCTGATATCACATACGTGATATCACATGGAAGGCCATGATATCGCATACACGATATCGCGGACACAATATTGTAGCTCATTACCAAATGTTGAAGCAAACATTACTCAAATCTCTATATGGTCCAACACATATATAAGGAATCTATGGTTACAAAGGGCATATGAAACCACAAAGAAAAATATAATGGATTATCTATTATAGAAAATATCTATTTCAAGATTGGGTTGTATCACATTTTTTCAACCAAGAGACTCAATAAACTTTCCACCTATGTTGCCAAAGAAAGTACTATATTAATGGAGTATTTCAAGCAAACATAGCCCATCTATTTTTTCTAGTTAGTCAAAAAAGGTTTGAAAAGAAAAAGACAAGGAAAGCTGCTCTTACATTCCCTTGTCTTATTAGAAAGCTATGCAGGCAAGTGGAAATTTTGGGCTACATAAATGATGTTATTCGAAGAGCCAAAAATAATTCATATGCAAAGATTTCCAAACTAGTGCCACCCAAGAAGAATTTAGTGAAAAAATCGATAGGCATTGAGACTATGGCAAAGTCAACATTAACAGCAAACATTCCAACTATAAGAACAAAATAGGTAGGACTGAGTGGATCAACCCCAACTACAAAATGAGTAGGAGCAAGTGTCCCACCAGCATAACAACCTAATTGAAGACCTTCTATGTTCCATTTACAACAAATTCTAGAAATAATTAATTGGGATAGTAGAGAAGTCTCAAGCATGTATAGAGTTAGAGATAATCCAAGTAGACCAGCAACATCCATAAGACCCACTAGTGGTCAAATATATTTGCAAGTAGAAGAAAATGATGATTGGGCACAATAGATCTTTGGGAAAGCTCCATTATTTTAGGTGATGTTAGAAACTAGTGAAGGAGCCACTATAGTGGTGATGTAATACTAATATGTAGTAGGAGCAACAAAGGTAATAACTAACCACATCAAAGAGTCATTTGATGTTTCAATTGTGCCACATAGAGACATTTCTAGAGCCAAAGATGTATAGAAATTAGCTAGAACATCAGGAAAAGAGATTAGACCCCCTACCAAACATGAAGATGCACTAGAAAGACTACTATAGATAGGGAAAGTCATGCAAAATATTTTTGATATCACTACAGTGTAGTCAAAATTAATATCTACTAAAGAAAAACTAGTTGATAGGGGTCCTACCATTTTTGGACCAACAGAATTTATTATACAAATCACAATACGATCTGATCATATGCTTCGAGGACAATATTGAGTGGATTGCCAAGAACACTCGCATATATCATTGCGTTCAACAAATATAAAAGATATTATATTACATATGATACAACTATAATTTGTGTTACCATGATGAGAAATGGATAAAATATGTATCATTTTTATGTTATAATTTTTATGGATTTTATGCTTATAATAAATGAATAATAAACATACATGCATTGTAATCCCACTTGGGTATAAGGGAAATGCTTGTGTTGTAATTCCTCTTAGGGACAGGTGCAACACCACACAAAAATTCAAATAAAATGACTCTTATTCACAGCCTCAATGGCTCAACACCATGCCATATAGTTGTAACCTCCTTGGATAAGGTTGAATCCTCACAACTTATGAAAACAAGAAATAAATAAATATGTGTATGGTTTTAGTGTTTTATAATGTTTTTAGTATTTTAATATTTAATCCATAACAGTGCAAATGAGGGAAAACAATAAGCTTTATTCACCATACAAACATTGGACTCTACATTGACCAAATGGTTTTGTGCTACATAAGCATAATAGAACTCTAATAGAGTCTGGCTACACTTGTGAAAGTGATAACTCAAAACATACACAAAATAGGGAAGGAATCGCTTATCTAAGGAAGAAAGAACTCTCCACACAAAACCAAATGCCAAGCACCAAAGGAAAAGCTAAAAATCAAGTTCATTTTGTATGAAGCTCATCCCAAGTATTTATAGTTTCTGCAACATAACAATAAGGGTTTGCTAATGCCCATGCATCAATAGAAGTCCATCAACATAGCCTAAGCATTTCATGACATGCTAGAGGATACCAAGAGACAAAAATGCTAAACCAAAGCACCAAGGAGGGTGCATCAACACCCCTATGCTAACATAATGTATGCATTGGCTCAAGCAAGCTAGCACACCCCTGCCTCCTCACACTTTGCCAACTCTTTATAGATGAAGTTGGGATGCCAAGGAACATGTTAGAGCCTTCTAAGGATTTTTAAACAAAGCCAAAAATATCTTGGGAAGCCTGAAACATGCACCAAACTTGCAAGTGTGAATTGAAAGGTCAAGATGCAAACTTGGAAGGTAGAAACCTCAACCATGAGTGCAAAAATCATAAACACAAGGTACATGACACAAATCCTAAATCTAGGGCTTATAATTAACTTACAAAATGTCACTAGATGACTCATCACCAATCATGGTAGAAACAAGGATGCAAGTTAAAGAAATTGTAGTGTGAAGGCTACAAGAAGAATTGGCCACATTATGAGCTAAAAGGCAAGATACTACGTTGTACATTGCACTAGACCAATTATTTCAATTCAAAAGCAATCAACAAATGGATATGGATAAAGATAAAATAGTTTGGAATGCTTCAATAGCATAGGCTTAGACATACACCCATGTCAAGGATGTCATTGCATTAGAAGAAGAAAATAAGAAGATTGCTATAGAAAACTTGAGGTTGATAGACATTGAAAAAGAAAAGAATGTACTTGAAGAAAGTATCCATCAACTAAGAGAGTAGTTTGCTAGAGTCAAGCTAGATATGAGACGACTGACCTATGAGAACAAGATCCTATCAATGGAAGAAATACATGCAACTATAAAAAAGTCAGGTATTGAAATCAACACATGGTAGAATGAGGCCAAGAAACACGAAAGACTCAAAGAACACTTTAAAGATCAAGTGGAAATGTACAAGAAGATTAATGAAAAAGAAATTCATATAGCCAAGGCTAAGATCAGTTTCATTACATAGCAAACACTTAACTGACAATCCATCTTGGATAGTCTTGCCCTTTTCCACCAAGTTGAGCTAAAGAATAAAGGCTAACAAATAGAAGATTTAATAGAATACATGGGTTTAGCATATCTACGTTATGCCAACTTGGCCATGTTGACAGTAGGTAGACCAAGAATATAACTAAAGCAACAACTAGTTACTATGTATTCCATGTATGAAGAGAGTTTGCAGAAAAGAAAGATGCATAGCAAAAACTCTACATCACAAACTCTAAACTTCAAGTAGTCAAATCAAGTTATCAAGACCAAAAAGATGTCATAGCAAATTTGGTGAGAAGAATGATTGATTATCAAAAATTACAAAAGATGACTAAAGCATTTAAAGTAAAGAGAACACACTTTAAAACATGGTATGTCAAAGCCAATAAAATGTTCTTCTAACTGTCATGTCCTTGGGGCTTACCAACACCTATAAATATTGTTGAATTAGCATGAAGAGTGCATGATCCCAAGACTGAAGAAGAATAGCTAAGAGCACTATTAAATAGGTGCTAATTCAAGAAGTTAGACAACAAAGGGAAAAAGCCAATGAAGGAACTACATCAAATTTCATTTTGTTCTGTTTTGTTTTTGTCATGTGTCAGTCATGTACTACACAATAATTTTGTAATACCACTAGAACAAAGATGCAACATTTATAGTTAGAGTTAGTCATATATATATATATGTCATGACGTCAAGTCCATGTAACCCCACATGTTGTAATGAACTCTATCCTCCTTTTATTTAAACTCAAGGACAATTTTTTAGTTAGTCATAAGGGTATGATGAACACCTTTTTGTAGAAGACTACAATATCATATCTATGATATCGTAGATGTGATATTATAGCTCATTACATATGATGTCATTGATACAATATAGTAGACCATGGTCATGCCTACAAACATGAGCCCACCATCATGTCAAACAACAGAAGTTTTGGCAACACTTAGCAAAATTCGTACAATATATTTCTGTAAAGTTAGAGTTACCTGTAATGCTAATAAGGTGGTGATTAACAGTTGCACAACATCTTTATTTGAGTGGATTGTTCCTAGATACAATTCATGAATGGCAATAAAGATCAAGATTGTTCTTCATCATTGTAACATCTTACATAAAATAGATTTACTTTTTAATGCCTTTTATTTTTACTATGTCATTTACATTCCTTAAGTCTTTCAATATTACAATATCCATTAGTAAGGAGGAATGAGTACAACTAGTTTTGAGTGTGAAGTGTAATTGTTTGGTAACCCACTAGTGACTTTACTTGATTGACTTAGTAGTAAAGTTACTTGGTAATCCCAATAATAATTACATCAACCTATGATGTGTATAGAAAACCAAGAACAAATACTTATCGCTAATAGGCTAGAGTAGCTTTATATTTCCATTATACTTAGTAATAGAGTTTACATTCGTTTTCACTATGATTACACTTAGCACACTTAAGAGCCAACAACATTATTTAATTGTATTCCTCACTAAGAGTTAGCCTATACATTCCATGCTTCACTAACTTTGAGTGAGAAAACAACAATCAAAAACTTCTTCTCCACTCACTACTATACTTACATTGTCCATCCATGGATTACAATCTAGTCGTGCATGAATGCATGTGACTTGTATGGTTGAGTGTTGGAATCCTCTACTACTCATCACTTAGTATAAGTTTGACATTAATTAATTTCAACTCTTTGAATCTACAATTAATGAGTTATTTACCACAAATTATAAAGCCTTTACAACATTGCTACTTTAAAGAAGTTGAATTTTTGTAGTTTAAATGAAAGCCTCAATAGTGTGTTGGATATTTAGAATCCTAATAATGATTTGTTTGATTCATCAAAGAGATGAGTATCATGTTTTATTAATATTTGACATTCCTATATGGTGATCAAAGTAAGCAAATATTATTTGGTCTAAATTCAATTAAATATTAAGTGTTAATTACTCATTAGATATATAGAACTCTATGATTTAAATTGCATAGATATTGCTCATACCTCAAAGGTTTAGATTTATTTATACTTAGTTCATTTAAGTTTACTAGTATGAGTTTTGCTACTTCCATTTAGGTACTAATGGCCTTAGATGTCTCTTAGACAAAAAAGAAATTTCTTTGTTCATTGTTTCTTCAATGTTTCATTATCCAAAATTCATAGATTTGGTGTTGTAGCTCTTTACATAAGTTTTAGCTATCCGTCACAAAGTTTTGTTTACAAATAACCCTCATCTTCAACCATCTACACAACTTGAATGTTGTTTTCATCATCTTAGTGGTGTTGGAACCTTCAAATAATTGTAATATAGGTACACCTCAATATATAGTGCAATTATGACTTTATAACTTAGCATTGCCCACCAGAATCAAGCCCATGACTTTGAGCTTTCAAATCAAAAATCTTACTACTAGGCTAACACCTTATTGTTATTGACTGTGCTATTTGAGAATTTCTTTATGCTATTTTCTCATCTAAATGTCCTTAGCGTTCTCTTCTTTGATACTTTTAAACAATCTTCTAACATCTTTTATACTTTCAAACAATCTTCCTATAACTTAAATATTGTATAAAGTCATAGTTATTTTAAATTTTTGACTATTGTTCATTTCTAAAGTCATTTTTTTAATAAGCAAAGAGTGAACATCCCATACTCTTGAACATTTATAGAAAATTTAGGGAAAAAAACATTTATTAACCATCTTGCATTAACACTAGGGCATTGAAAACATTGTATGCAAAAAATAGAATCATCACACAAAAGCTCATACTCATCATACCGTTTCAATATTAGTGGATGCCTAAACTATCATATTAATGAACCATTCAAGCACCTTAGCATTTAGTTTAAACAAATCTTCACCATCAACATTTTTATTATCTCCTCTATCATTATTCAAATTCATCCCTTTAATTTTTGCCTAATAAAAGCAACTTAACATTTAACTTTTACAATCTTCACTTTTAAGGTGTTTAATATCTCCTTTACCACTATTCAATTTTTTCCTAGCATCTCCTTTACCATTATTCAATTTTGTCCCATCAATTTTTCCTAATGCATGCTTTTTGATGACATTTGTAAACCATGCTTTTTTATGACATTTGTAAACCATTGAGGACATTGAAAACATTGTGTACAAAAAATTATATTGTCACAAAGAAACTCATGCTCATCTTGCTAAGGAAGATCTTGGAAGGGTCGGTCGAAGCAAAATCTTAACCTTTCTTTTGAGGTTAGTCGCTGCATCCAATTTTGAATCAAGTCTTACGACATGGAAGCATCTTACTATTACTCCAGGTGGTGGCCCCCATTGTGTGCAACTCATGACTTAAAAATAAGTAGATTATTGTTGTCCTTTACTATCCACTATTGAGTTTATTAAAGAATTAGAAATCGAATTAAAGGGGAAATAAAAAATTAAAATTTACAAATTCCTTCCCTTCGGGAAGAAAGATAACGGTAGTGATGACTGATTGTTCCATTTACATACAAGACTTGTACATCAAGTTAATTGATGTGCATAATACACCATGAAGTCCTGAATCCATTTGCAAAATAGGGAAAAGCAATTTAGTTTAAAGATTATTGGCAGACTGCAGATCACTCGGAGATGTACTGATAAAATGGTTATTAGGTAGCATTATCAAGTACCAAAAGATCATACTCGTTACAGTAAAAAATCAGCCCTTGATGAATGGAATCTGATCTTGAGGGATAGACATAAAACAAAACTTTTCCGAATTGCATGTAGGGATGTCTACGATAATGACACAATTTAACAATTGCAGGATATGAAACAAAACTTTCCCCAATTAGATGCAGTCACCACCGCCGAACCAGGGAGAAAAGAAGCTGTAAAACACAGAGTAAATAAATACGGTTACAGAACAGTATGTTAAACTTTAATCAAGAACACAAACAAATGAGAAACCATGCAGTAAGGAAATGAGAAATTATGCCAAAGGAAGACAAATTCATACCTCTAAAAACTCAAAGGGACTACCACTCTTGTACTGACTACTTTGGTCTGTACTCTTTCTGAAAATTGGGGAAATTACAGAAAAAATAAATCTCCATCCAACAAGTAAAATAAGAGTGCCCGCCATGGAGATCAAAACATTTGATACTGCTGGAAAGAACCCAAATTTGAGTCCTTCAATGATCAAACCCAACTAATAAACACACCAGCAAAATAATTTCAGTATTTAAAATGTAAACAAGACTTGAAAACGTGGCCTAATAACAGGAAACATAAACGTTTGAATGGATATGGGAAGGCACATATACCGGAATGCCTACTGCCCAGGACTTGGTGGCTGCAACAAGAGCTTTGCCCTTGCCATTACCACCTAATGCATCTTCCTTGAAACCATCAAGGAAAAACGCACCCAGAACCCATCCTGAAGCACAACCAGAAACAATTACCATTTGCAGGAATAATACTTAACATAAACATCAATAACTAAGCAGAGTTTTCAGGAAAATTGAATCCAGCATTTTATTTTTTATTTTTTATTTTCTATACAGCAAAACAGTCACGGAAACCTGTGAAAAACAACGAATATTAAGCTTACCTGCAAATAGATTATCAGTAGAACCCACAGTATCCCAGCACAGGACAGGCAAGCCCTGGTTTGCCCTAGAAATGGCCGAGAATGCAAGCAGTGACAGTCCATCTCCTATTCCCAAAACAAGAACGCCCCTTCGCATGCCAAAACAAACCACACCAAATTCCCAACCTCATTTCTCAACATCAAACCCTTGCTGAATTCCAAACAAAAAACATTAGGGAAAAAAAGGGGCGAAACCCTGAACTCAAGGTAAATCTCCAAACTACCTCCAATTACGCGGCAGGATGCCAGGTTTCTCCTCGGATTCCTTGTCCAATCGAATGACCCCTTCTACAGAAGCATCCTCGCTCTCCAGCGACACAACCTGCAAAAGCTCAGGATCCTGCTCTGGCTTCTGCTGCTGCCGTTTTGAAGAAGAAATTCCTGGATTCCCAGTTGCAGTTGCAGTGGCATCTTCTTTCTCGGCAGATGAAAAGACTCTTGTGAATCTAAGCCGCTTTACAGTTGCAGTAGGGCGTGGCCTGCTGATAAAAACGCTGCGGATTGGTCTTAATGTGCAGCGTTTGAGTGAGAAATGCCGTGGATTTGCAGAGCTGAGACTGATGCTTGGAAAACGAGAAGAGGACGCCCATGACGCCATTGATAGAGTTTGTGCTGTAGCAGCAACACAAGTTGAGCTTTGTAGAGACATTGTTTTGACAGGTAAACTGTTGTTGTTGATGAAGATTCTTGCGAAGACGAGAATTTGCGGAGAGGACGAGATGATTGTCTCTGTAGCTGTGCTGTGCTGTGCCCACCTGTTTTGTGGAAATTATTTGAGAGGCAGCCACAAAATTGAATTTTGGCATATTTTTCTTTTCAGTGCAGCAATGGCGGCTGTTTTTTGAACTTATCCTGTTCAAATTCGGTCGTCTTTTAAAATAGGCAAAGCTCTACATCCGTCTTCCTTAAACGTGATAAATTCCTTTCAAAAAAATTAGGAAATTCGGAGCACAATTTCAGTGTAGTCTCGGGAGTGGACGTAGGTATCCACCTGAACTTACAATTTCTTTTGGGAGATGAGTGTTTTAAACACTAGACTACACTACCAGGTACAACAAATAATTTTTTTATGCCGTTTAGAAAACTTTTTTAACAATATTTATCCTTAACAATATTTATCCATGTATAATATTTAGTCAAATTACAAGCATTAAACTCTTAACTTTAAGTTTTTAAATCAAGAGTCCTACCAAATATCTAAAATGAATAGAACTTTTTAACTTAGTATTGTTTAACATAATCTATCTCATAATGAATAGAACTTTTTAACTTAGTATTGTTTAACATAATCTATCTCATAATGAATAGAACTTTTTAACTTAGTATTGTTTAACATAATCTATCTCATAATGAATAGAACTTTTTAACTTAGTATTGTTTAACATAATCTATCTCATAAATTGGAATTAAAGTGTCTTACCAATGCGCTTATGGTTCATTGTATTTTAACAAATATATGTTGGAACAATACACCCCCCAAGATATACAGTCTAAAACTTTATAACTCAACATTGCCTACTAGAATCAAACCCATGACTTGAAGCTTTCAAATCAAGAGTCTTACCATTGAGCTAATACCTCATTGTTATTTTAACAAATATAGTTGTTAGACCCGAAAAAAATATTAATGACGAGCAAAAAAAGTATATCACAAGCTTAACACTAAGTAGACATCATTGAAAAAATTATATGGAAAAAAATTTTGATTTTAGGATTGTTTACTCATATGAACAACCTTACACTTGATACATTAAAAAAATAAGTGAAGAAAATTAATTGTTACTAGGAAGGAAAGTCTCAGTTCTAACAAAATTTACATCACTTTTCAACATCCATGCTTGAACTTAAAATAGCAAAATGAGTCAATATAGAGAGTCGTAGTTTAATACCAATATTTGTATCAAAGCAAGAAAGTGGTGTCACTTGTGAAAGATCTTCACCTCATCACTTGTTATTAATCTTACATCAATAATCTTTACCATCAAGTATAATCTTCTTGTCAACACAAGTTTTAATCTTCGAGTTAATAGTACTTTTTCCAAATAAGAAAAAATTGTCTTATGAGCTATTTGTGGATGTTGCTTAATATTTTCTCTAATACCAATAAAAATATGCATATAAACTTCTCTCTTCTTTGAATTCTTTATTACCATCTGATTATTTTTATTGTTGACATTAACTTGATTTTTTGTATCTTTAACTTCAACACATTTTTTTCTCCTTTTTTTTTAAGAATTTTTTCTCTTAAGTAAAAAATAACAAGCATTAAACGAATGTCCTCCGCAATGGTAAAAGTTGGAAGAACTAGGAAGATTATAATATGTAATTAGCTGACTTATGTTGGAAGAACTAGGAAGATTATAATATGCAATTGGCTGAATATAAGTCGTTTTCCTTGCTTGTAATACCAATTCCTTTTTACAATTGAGAAAGTTGATTTAAACAAAAAAAAGCATCTACAAAAACCAAAGGTTGTAGAAATAGCCTGCATATGCATAATGAAACTAAGAAAACTAACAATTTCTTGCTTGGCTTTCTGAAAAATCAATGAAAGATTATGTAACTTGACAAAATATAGAATTTTAACATATTATTCAAATTAGATATCAAAATCTAGAGCCCACTTATGAATGATCAACACCACATGTTTATTTATAAAAGACCCTATATCTAGGGCATGCTACACCATAGAAGCATTGTCTAACTCAACAAGTAGAAAAAACATAAGAATAAAACCTAGCGTAAAGGACTTGGATGTTATATTTTTTCATTGCATCATTTAACTACAAAACAAAACTCAAATTATGATGTAGGTAACCCAAAATTTGAATAAACACATATTGTGATGAAAGATCAACAACCAATGGCTCATATACATCATTAGGAAGAACAAAATTGAGTGTTTTACTTACATCAACATCACTAGAAAAAGGTGTCATAGCTTTTTTTCTTACTAACTTGTAAATCTACATTTTGAGAATCAATGAAAATTTCTGCATTGATAAAAGAAGCAAAAATTTTAACATTGGTTGAAGAAGATAGAAGTAATATAGAATTTCCCTATGGGGGATTCTAGAGAAATCAAATATGCTAAAAAATTTGAAAAGAGAAAATTCAGATCTGCTAAAGAATACCAAATTTGCTAAAAAAACATCAAATCCACTAAAAAATCAGATTCAATGGAGAAACATCAAATCCATTATAAAAACATAAAATTCACTAAAAAAATCATATTCATGTCATATAGAAAACACTCTTGTGTAAATTTACTCTTTAGCACATGTAGCCAACATGGGGGTGTTTGATGTTGAAACTCTAAAACAATTATCATATAAGTACACCCCAAGATGTATAATCTAATTAGAACTTTATAACTCATTATTGCCCACCAAAATCAAACCTATGACTTGGAGTTGTTAAATGAAGAGTCTTACCACTACGATAACACCTCATTGTTCTATCCTTTAAAATTTTGAAGGGTGTTCAAATCTTGAAATAGTTGTAATATAGTTACACCCTAAGATATATAGTCTAATTAGAACTTTATAACTCAACATTTTCCATCAGAATCAAACTCTTAACTTGGAGCTTTCAAATCAAGAGTCTTTCCACTAAACTAACACCTCATTGTTGGGAAACTAGTCTAATAGATCCAATGGATCTCTATGAATGTAAGTAAAAATTTCAATTTCAATAGTACCAATAGTGCCAATGGTAGCATAACTTAACTACTAAGTCTACTACTATGCAAATGCTAGGTTATGAGTTCAAGTTGTTGTTAATGTGCTATTATATTATGGCTTATACTCTAACTTGATTCTACCAAAGTATCATTTTAAATGTATGTATTGGAATATGTTGGGCTAAAAATTTTGATTTTAATAGGGGGTATTTGGAACCCAAAAGAATGGATTAAAAGTTTCATGCAGATCATGTGCAACAACTGAAGAGAGTTGGCAAAGACCAAACAAAATGCATAATAAGCAAAAAAAAACTAGAACACATTGTAAAAGCTATTAAATATTAACTGCAAATGAGTTAAAAATGACAGACATCAAAAGCAACACAAAGCTCTTTCGAGGAATTTCACCCCTCATCAATGTATCTTTGATGTTGGATATATGCCAAAAGCAGGGATGGCAGTAGATAATTTATAGGAAAAACTTGGCTCTTTCTAAAAAAAATAGTGGTCACATGTTTGGAAAAAAAATAATAACCCTCACATTTGCAGGTGTGAGGATGGGCCAACAATCTACAAATCAAAAAGATATAAATATCATAATTGAATTTGTTGCAAAATCAAGAACCTTAGTAGTTTGAAAATTTCTCCAGTAGACGATAGATCTGGGGAAGACATTTATCAAACATGAATCTTGTTGCTAGAGCCACAAAAGTTCAAGGTCCTCATATTTAAGGATTTAATCAAGGACTAAAATCCATGATAAGAATGAGAGGGATCCTACTAGTGATGTACATGCTTCCTTGAAAATCCTAGAGGAGAGCAACTAATATGAAGTAGAAACTTTCCATAGCATCATTTGATTAACTAATTATACTTAGTTATAAGTTGGGCACACACAATTTAGTCCAAAAGAATCTGAATGTCAATGCCACCAGATTTAGTATGTGGTCCTTCAAGTGAAACCACCACTTCTTTGCCTTTCTAACAAATTGCCTAATGATTTATATGAATCTATTATTCAGGAAAATTTCTAGAAGGTATTTTTTTGTGTAAATTCTAGGTTATTTAACTCATTCCTCAAGTTTTTTGAATCATTTAAATTTGGTTTAGAAATATCAAGGTTTGGATGTTGTCAATGCTCATTATTTGTCAAACTCATTTTTGCTAGTGAAATTTGTTGATTTAATGATGGTTTCTAAGGCCCTTGATATCAATGTTTTCAATCATCATCATTCTTTATTAATTATGCACATGTAGACTCCCTCTTTTAATCTAACATCTCCTAAATTTCAAAAGGTTCCTTGTTTTATTAAATTGCTAAATCTTCCATTAATTCTTAAAAAATGTTGAAAGGGATATTGTTTCTCATATTAGGCCAATCAAGTATTCTGAAACCCTTGCTACTACTAGTGGTTTTCATAAAATTCGATATATGATTAAAGTGGATCTTGATTTGCTTAAGCAAGAGATTTTTCTGAATGCTAGCAAAATTGATTATGCGCAAAAGATTGTTTATTACAATCTTCAAAAGTCATGTTACTATTATCATCGAGAGGGTCACATGTTTGATTCATATCATTTTATGTTGTGAAAAAAGGCAATGCAAGCATGTCAGCAACAAGCTATTGTAAATGCTACTAAGGTCTCTTCTACAAATGTTATAAATCGTACTAAGGTTTTTTCTACAGATGCTACAAATCCTACAATGATTTGTTCTATTAGCATTTCAATAGTTAGCCCACCACTTTCTTTTACTATTGTTCAATAGAATGTCTCTTCAAGGGGATTCTGATGAAATCAATTTCAAAAAATTCTTCAATGACTAAGGGGAAACAAATATATGTTCCTCAGGTTTCACAGAATCTTATTGTTAACTCAAATGGCTTTCAACTAATTCTTTGTAATAAAAAATGTCGATGAAGTTTATCTAGTATTAATTACATGTCAAATCTTCAAAATAAACAACATATTCAAGATATTTTAATTTCTAGTAATTCATTTGTAACTATTGGCCAAGATATGAAGATAATATCTTTTGATAATGTTGATTCTATTGACAAGGCGAGGGCTTTCTCCCCCTTCATCCAATGTTAATCTTTTCATATAATATTAGATTTCCTACCCCAGAGGAAAGATTTTTCAAGTTTGGTTTAAGGATGAAAATCTAAAAAGACATCCCAACATAATTAGGCCTTTTCTTTTTATTGATTTGGAGTTTCTCCTATCTACATCACTCCTCTACTTTTGTACTCTCGATTTTTATATTTAATATATTTATTTTTTGGGTCCAACCCCCTAAAGAGTGACTATATTAAGTACACCCTAAGACATAGGAAACATGATAAATTATAAAGAAATATAATGATACCTTAAGTGTTAGCAAACTAGCAACCTCTTGCCTAACAAGATAATAAGTTAATCATTTGAGCCACCTATCACTAGCTTACCATTGATATCATCATCATTATCATCCTAGCCTTTGTTCCAATAAAATGGGGTTGGCTAAAAGGATCATCACATGAAGCCACAGTGCTCATCTAGCTAAGTAAGTCCTAGAAGGATTGGTAGACCAACAAAAGCCTAACCTCTTCAAGTGGCTACACCTAGGCTCAAACTCGAGTCTCCAACTTGAGAAACAAGCACCTTACCATCACTCCAAATGACTATCTTTAGGCTTATAGTTGATATAATGGTTTATATTCAAAACTTAGATTTCAACAAAATAAAAAAATAGCAAATGTGTCATTAATATCTACAACATTATCATTTGATTGATTACCTTATTAATTACCTTAATAAGGTATTACATCCAAATTTTCTAGATAACAAAACTCAAAGCTATCAACACATCCCTTACCATACAAGGTAAATGCAACCTACTATAAGTGTTCCATCACAAGACTGCTTTGCTACTACCAAACCTACAAGTGAAGGTAAGCATTAAATCCACAACCTTTTTTATGAGAGATAAGTGTCAAACTACCAACTTAACCATATGTTTATAACATCACTATTTGGTCAAGTGAATTTCTTTTTTCCATTTAGCTAACTTTTGTTATGATAAAATACTAATCACAAAGCCAATAGCTTCTTTTGCCTTTATCATTACTTGCAAGAAACACAAACTCATCATTATCAATTACAAAGGGAAAAAAATTATATCATTGTTAAAATCTTGAGCAACATCAAATTCTATCTACTTTTCTATAGTTTTTTCAACTAATTTGCTCAGTTGTAAAGTTAAGCATATGTCTATTTAACTCTACAAGTTAACAAAAAAGTTTCTACTTTCTATTTGAAAGTCTATCTCAACCAAATATTGTAGATGGTTATCAACATCAACAAAGCTTAAAGTAATTTGCTCACCTATATTTACTATTTCAAATTTATTTTTTTTTTCGGTCTTTATTACATAAAGGTCTTTTTGTTGAACATCAACTAATGCTTCTTAGTTTTGATAATCCAATTTGTCCAATTTGCTCTCACAAAGATTCTATTAAACATATTTTCATTTATTGCTCTTTCACTCAACAAGCTTGGTAATGATGTTTTTTAGTTCCTGAACTTCAAAAATGTCAAAATTCTTCTACTTATGTCATTTATGCAAGGACAATAAATAATGGAACTTTTAATACTTTTTAGAATATGCTTAGGTTTGATGTCCTTTTTTTGCATTTGAAAGCACACATGCTGTGACTTATAAGAGACATTCTACAATGCAAAACTTCCATTTTCAGCTAAAGTTGAATCTTTATATGAACTTTGATTTCATGGTAAGAGAAGGAAGCACCCTATGGATATTAATTCTCTCTAACGTAAATTGAAAGATGCTCCTTTGGCTATTCCTCAATTTCTTCTTGAAGATTTATAATTTTTTATCATCTATGATTTAGACTTATTGTTTTTTAAAAAACATTATAACAAGCCTCCTAGTGAAACTGAAAACCTAAAAGGGCAATTCTAACATAGACCACAAAAAGAAGATTTGTCAAGATTGGTTGTAAAGGTTAACACTAATATTGGCACCCCCAAAACTACTAAGCCTTTTCTTTCTCTCTTACTATTGTTATTGGTATTTTAAAGCTTTAATGTAATGCACTTTGCATCTTGTTACCTCATCATGACCCAAGTATCACTTATATAGATGTTTTGTTGTTGATTAATAATAACTATTTTTTTGTTTTTGAGAGTCTACCATAACAACTATAGAAGTTCAACAAAATAAGAAACACATCTTCTTAAGCAACCTTTGTTAAAATTACTATGATATTTATAGAAATTCAACAAAATAAGAAACACATCTTCTTAAGCAACCTTTGTTAAAATTACTATGATATTTACATACTACAAAACTACACGCTAATGACCAAATGTTTAGACAAAAGATGTATAAAATTTGGCTTTGCCAAGAAACAGGCAAACCATAAACTTAAATTTAACAATGCTTAGTAGTAAAACTTCTGATCTAGAAGCTCCAAGTTATAAAGTTCTAATTTGTTTTCTGATTATTTTAATTAAATGCATATAACTTCCTCAGTAAACATGATTAAATCTCAGACTTTGGAGACAATCTGCTTCAAGAAATCAATGGGTATGTTTTCAACTCGAGAATCTGCACCCTTGAAAAATCAGTTAGCAATTTCACATTAAAACAAATATAATTAGGCTGCGATCTGTCAATAAATGTAACAACAGTTTCAATTCTGGTGAGTTCAACAACACAGTTCAACAACACAATCCTTCCACATTGTCAAAGGGAACACAGTGCTTAAGAAACTTGTGCAAGGGCCTCCATTAGTGCATCTGTGTGCTCTGGCTTACCAACCGACATACGAACATAACCTCTTAATTCTTTCTTATCGTAATGTCGTATCATCACTCCCCTTAGGGCAAGATCCTCCTGCATAACGTAAGAGAAAACATCTCAAGATAAAAATAATGATGACTTGTTTTGACCATTACAGTATATGAATGACATTTGATCCTCTCTTAATTTAATTTCTAAAGTCGAGCGCCGATACTTGTACCTTAATTTTCTTGGCATTCTTCCCTTTAGTAACGGCACAAAGAATGAAATTAGCATGGCTGGGGTATGGCTTCAAAAAAGGTACGTTTTGTAGCAATGAGTATAATCTTTCCCTTTCCTTCACAAGAGATTCCTTTACTCTCTGAAATTAAATAAAATATTAAAAATTCAATTAGCACGATACTAAGAAGGCTATGAAAAATCAGAATGTAAAATGACTGTACTCATCGAGTACCTGCAAATATATTGGATTCTCAAGTGCTGCACAAGCAGCAACTTCTGCTGCAGCCGAGACATTGTAAGGTTGTTTTGCCCTCCAGAGGTATTCAATGATACTCAATGGAAAGGCACCATAGCCAACTCGAAGGCCTGCCAAACCTGCATAATAACACCAGGTTTTCTTAAAGAATTATAATGTTAAACAGCAAGGAGCTCCTTCAAATCTATAATCCAGTCACTGCTATTTCCATGGTATAATATCAGAGTTATAGCGTGTACAGATCACAGGGAAGAAATGTGATGTAAACCGTGAGAATCAGTTACCGAAAACATACACGGTTATAAGTGTTTACATACATTATTCATTCTAGATGTTGTAATACTTCAATTGTCATATGCAACAAACATTTTTTTAGGGGTGTTTGCTGACTTTTTCAATTTTCCAACTTTTGTGAACAACCGGAGAAACTATTCTCTCATCTTTGAAGCACGATTAATAAACAGAAAATGAGTAATTGTGTTTCACAGTAACTACCTGCTCTTTTGCTAAAAGTCCTCAACACAATTAAATTTTCATGCTGCTGCACCCAATGCATTCTAGAACCCTGTCCAGAAAACTCAATGTATGCTTCATCCAACACGACCAAAATAGGCAGACGAAGAACTGTCCGAAGATCTTCATCATTGATAATGCTGTCAAAACAGACCCAGAGACTGCATCACTGAAAATGCTATATAACTTTCAAGGACATACAAAACTGAGAAACCAGATCACGCAAATGTTCCTTCAGAACAAACATGAAAATGAAAGAAAACGTCATTAAAGATGAAACCTGCCATCTGGATTGTTTGGAGACGTTAAGAATATACACTTAGGTTTCTCATTTTTCACAGCTTCTATGATACCAGGAATATCAAGGCTGAAGTCAGATTGCCTTGGAACTGAAACAATAAATAAAGATTTAGCTTTCATTTTTGAATAAAGATTACACTGTACTAAAAGAATAGAATGAAGGAAGTAAGTTTTCGAACACATGGCAAGAATTCTATGTCCATCTGTCATAATTATAATGTGATTTTGTTCAAAATGTCAGTTTTTATTTTTAAAAAAAGCATGCTGTTAAATTGAAGGAAACTATTTCCTTTTCAAACGAGGTTAAAGCTTAAATTTTTAAATATTTCAATTAAACACACCATCCAGAAATCTAACAAAATTCAAAAGGTACAATCAATGTAAGCAATTATAGTTTTCAAACAGTTCTCCGAACAAGTGACAAGTATTTACCAAAAATAAGATGACTAAGATCCCAAAAAACTTTGGAATGTAAATCAAATTGAACGTTCATAATTTAATAAAATCTTCAAGAACGACATGTAGAAATTTCAATGTGCGATAAACTGCAAAACCTGGATCTCTATGTTGTTGAACCAGTGCAAGGAGTAGAAGGAAAAGGAGAAAAACAGAAAGAAAATAACTCTTCAAGGCTACTGCACAAGCTTGACTCTTTGGAATACAAGTTATGATCAATGTTTCGAAGTACCTTGGAATTTAACTCCTTTTGCAAGACAAATTACGAGCCATAACTGTAACAGTAAAATGATATACTTGTTCATAACCAATCATTAAACTATGAATTAGCATTAAGTGCCTTTATCAATCAATTACTGAAACTGAATATTTACTTACATCCCCTGAAATCCTCTGGATTCATCAGACAGAGTAGTTCCAAAACTCCTTTTAAGGAAGCCTTTTAATCCATGATAACTCAACACTGCCCACTAGAATCAAACTTGTGACCTGGGACTTCCATGCCATCCAAAACTCCTTTTAAGGAAGCTTTTTAATCCATCATAACTCAATGCTGCCCACTAGAATCAAACTTGTGACCTGGGATTTCCATGCTATGGCTCTTAGCACTAAGATAAAACCTCATTGTTACAATGATAACCATTTACAAGAGCCACTGTTAAAAACCGGAACAGTTGCCACCATGAAACAACATACAATGGTTATCAAAGAAATACACAAATTATAATGTTTGATATTTTTAACCTCTGTCAAGTGAATCAAAAGTGTATTGGCTGCAACCACAATTCTTCAATGAATCTTTGAATTTTCTTCATGCCAACTGGCTTAGCAAAACCATCAGCCAACTCATGTTTGGTGTTGATGTTGACCAACTCTATGAAACCCTCAACAAAGTCATCTCTGATATTATGAATTGTTATCACAATATGCTTTCTCCTCTCATGGAAGACTGGATTCTTTATTAACTTACTGGCACTTTTGCTTAGATCTTTCCATTTTAAGCTCACCAAACAGCTGAGTTAGCCACTTTAACTTTGTAACAAGATGGACTGCAACTCTGTATTTAGACATTCTAGTTGACAAGGAGATTGCCTTCTACTTTGTTGCCCGCCAAGAGATCATCACATTGCCTCTATGTTTAATCAGAAAACTTGTAGTGAAACATCTTGCTGTTGCATCTCCACCATAATCAGCATCAATATAGCCTTCCAAATCAATCTTAGAACGACTATTGAAGGTCACACCGCAATCCTAAATACCCTTCAACTACTTGAGAATACCTAAGGCCAATGTCATTTTATTTTGAGTTGGTTTTGGAACCAAATAAACAAAATTGCCAATTAGCCATTTGAATTCCATGGGTTACAAGATAGACTTAGAATCATCTTATCTTGGGGAACAATGTTGCCAATTAAACATTTGAATTCCATGGGAATGAGATAAGACTTAGATTAAGTGAAATAGACCATTAAGAATTTCAACAATATACTTCTTATGGGTTATTCATATACTGATCAATTTCAAAGCCAGGTAATTGAGTAAGCCAAAGTTCAACATTTCAAACTTTGATTTTAACTGATCTTTAACCTTTTGGATCATACCCTGCAACTTCTTCATGATAATAATATAATATAATTTTTTATTTGTTCAAAAAAAAATAATGTCATCAACATAGAAAACAACTTTAACATCCCTCAATCATTCTGGAGGTGAATAAATATAAAGACTGGCATCTACACCTAATCTTTGGAATCCTAATTCATGTAAAAAATCATCAACCTTTATTTACCATTTGCAGGAAGTCCGCTGCAAACCACCAAAGGATTTTCTAAAAGTATAGAACTATCCACAAAGCCTTCTGGTTAGAACATAAATATTTCTTCTTACAGATCTCCATTAAGAAATACAGATTTGATATCCAACTAGAAAAGCTTCCAACCATAAAACTTAGCAAATCCTTATGGGCTTTTGCTTCATGGATAGAACAAATGTCTCTTTCTAATAAATGTCTAGCTTTCAGACAAAGTCTTTTACAACTAACTGTGCCTCATACTTGTCTCCAGTGTTATCAGCTTTCTTCTTGATGGTGAACACTCAACTACACGGCAAAATCTTCGTTCATG
Organism: Gnetum montanum; assembly: GCA_015680685.1. Lineage (NCBI taxonomy): Eukaryota > Viridiplantae > Streptophyta > Gnetopsida > Gnetales > Gnetaceae > Gnetum > Gnetum montanum. Next base: position 560,006 of record MNCI01005887.1, read on the forward strand.
GTGTAGGCTTGACAAATTTCCAGGTTCTATTTTTTATTAACATGTCACAGTGCTTTAAGGATCTCTTGTAAGTTAGTCTGTTCAAGAAGTTCTTAAATTATAAATGTCCTTCCCACCTTAATCTCTTTACTGGTAACTCATTAATATGCTCTAACTCCATGAACTTCAAGAGTTTTAATTGATTTTAAATCACAACGGTTGACGGTTCGCAACTTCAAGTTAACAAGTGGGATCATCTTAACGATCCATGTTTGCTCCTTCCTCATTTCTCCACAACGAACATCAAGCGTGTAACACTTTTTGAACTTTAGGTGACTTAATTATCTCTATTTTTTGTTGATATATCACAATTGTGTGCTAATCTTTGAAGACATTATCAAACAGTACATCTCCTGAGATAACAACCTTTTGTTCCTTAACGTTGTAGACTAATACACGTTGTTGCTTAAAGAAAAGCCAAGCAACAAACCATGGCCTTGCGGTCCAAATTTCCACAATTTGTTCATAGAACGTGTCCGTAAAATGTTTTTCCAAACGGACATAGATGGGCTATCAACATAACTTCCTTGTAGGACCACTTCGGAATTGGAGGTGTGTCACTGAGAGTTGAAGTTGAAATCTAAAAGAATTTAGGCACCTAAGTTGCATGCATCATGCTTCTCATCATTCCAACAATGGTATGGTTTTTCTTTTTCTTTTTTTCTTTTTTTCTTTTTTTTGGCTCCTCCATTTTGCCGTGGTATATATGGCACAGTGGATTTTTCAAGAACTTGAGATTTGAACACAAAACCACAAAGCCAAGTCACACAAGTGAAATCAGCAACAAACACGATGGAAATATCTCTCATTTCCTTTAGCTTGAAATGAAAAGATGACAAGAAGATTGGTATGTATCAATTCCCATGGTTGTGTAGTTTTATGGTCACTATGCTTGGAAAATGGCAATCGATGCCTTTTTCCCGTCCTGCATGATTAATAAGCTACAAAAATGAATATGCATCCTACCCGGGGATTGGCCATCAATTCTTCTTTCCCATCCATTGTTACTATCATTATGGTCACCAGACTTGCGAAACGATTTAATGCACACATTTTCACTGACTGCACCATCGGCTATGAAATTGGATTTTCATGCTGCTAACACTTCCCTTTAATAAACAAAATGTAGTCGTGAAGTACCTAGTTGGAGTTTAGCACTTCGGTACAGGAATTATGAATTTGAGCCAAGTTGTCCTTTGCCAATTCACACAATGTTTCTTTATAAAATTAATTTGTTAACAATTGTAATTTGATATAACATATTAGTACTGCAAAAAAGAACAGCAATATAATTTGTTAAAAGTCGTTAACTGTCACTGGCGCTATCTCATCTCATGCTGGTATGTTCTTGTTGAAATAATGAAGCTGTTTAACAATTGTAAAATTAAGCTAATACTTGGGTAACATCTTAAAACCAACCAGAACCATTTTTCTGTATCAAATGTGGAATAAAGTGTGTTACCTTAACTTTATATAACACCTTTGACATATAGTTTCTAAGACATAAAGAAACTTTATAAATAAGGCAATTTGACTTCAAACTCCAACATTCATCTCTTAATATCATGATAGCCACTACGCTGCATTGTAGAATAGGCTACCATTGTAGTATAATTTTCCCTTTCCAATTAATACCCATAAGATTTCTCTCACGGTGCGCTACAACCACGGTTAAATCTGTTCAAGCCCCCTCAATATGTGTGATGCATTTGTAATTTCTGGAGTATTATGAAAGGATAGTATGTCATGCATATACTTACATTTCATGATGCTATTAGGAAGTATTATTCAAAAATGATGAGTTAGAACTGGTTAGTGTTATGAGTTCATGAAGGCTCAGTATCATTGTGTAAGCTTTTTCATTTAAAAAAATAAGTCCAAAATTTTAGGAATCCCTCATTATGAAACATTTCAGAATTACTTCAAGATTTATGATTCAGATGCCCAATCAAGATGAAGGAATAGTAAATACAATGAAAAGTGCTTTCAAAGAGGCCTCTTGGGAAGTAAAGGTCTTGGAAGCCGTCTGCTGAAAAGAAATCTAGACTTTAACCTTGATCTCACTCATTTTAAATTAGCTTGCAGAAATAGTCTTGAGTTTTCTTACAAAGAATCTGCTGCGTCAAAACGTGGGCATTAGAATATATGCAACTTCTTCCATGAAGACAACAACACTAAATTGTATCTTGTTTTTCCTTTCATTTTCCCAAAGAATATAGAACACAGTTTCCAAACTTAAACTTACAGTCTCCTTCTTGCTTTATCAACGTTGTAATTTTTATCAGATGAAGTCACTTGCTGTCATGCAAAAAACGTCACTTGATGTCATGCATTAACATTATCTGCACCTATTCCTTGACATGGTTAAAAACCCATTAAACCCCCATTACATCTTATGAAAATATGGATTAAAATGTGTTAGATAACTTGACCAACATCATGGTTTCAATATCCTCTGAAAGCAATATATCATTTAGTAACAAAAATTAAATTTGGGTATCTGTTTACCACTTGATTTTGATGAAAGGTGAACCATTTTAGAAATAAACACTGCATGTAAACAGCCTACACATGGTCTAAACTGTAATACATTTTAGCCCAAATTTGTATTAAGACTAGTTTATCTATGTATTTATAATATATATCTACTATTTGGCTGAGAAATTGTTTTTCTTTTTCAAATTAATGAATTCCCAATGATTCACTGAGGGTTTATTTTCATGGTGAAGAAAAAAATCAAAACAGGTGTAAAATAATTCTTGCCATAGCAATGGTTGAGCCTTACATTCTGTGTTGGGAATTGGGTGAGTCATTACATACTCATAATAATTCCTTTGAAAAAGTTCATCTCTTGGCCCTTCGTTATTGGCCCAACCATTACATACCCATAATAATTCCCTTGAAAAAATTCATCTCTTGGCCTAACCATTACATATCCATAATAATTCCCTTGAAAAAGTTCATCTCTTTGCCCAGCGTTATAATGATGTTTATTTTCAATGTCAATGTCCAGCCACTAAATACCTATAATAATTCCCATAGAAAAGTTCTATCTCTTAGCCTAGCATTATGATGATGATTATTTATTTTCCAAGACAGACTCCAGCTAACTGTTAATTGACCTATCCCCCAAACAAAATTTCTTCTAGCTTAAATCTAACAATTTTGCATTTCTTATATTTAGTATTTCATTTACAACAGTGCAATGCTTAACATGGAAGAAGTTAGATACCTTTTACCACAGTTGCCGCATTTAATCCAGCATCAAACTCATACATGGTAAATGTGGGAGGGCAATCTATTATCTTATCACATGGATCAAGAACGCATCTGCAAGATTTGAAGATTTTCAGTTGTGCAAACAGACAATTGCCAGAAAAACAAATGAATCAGGGTGTTTTCAGAGAAAAAAACCTCATTATTAAATCAATAAGTTCATCAGCTCCACATCCTGCAAGTAAATATGATGCATCAAGGCCTGAATCTCGAGCAAGAGCTTCACGCAAACGACGACTTTCAGGATCTGGATAAATGTATGGAAAATCCATGTTTCCCAGTGCTTCCATGACCTAGTTTAAATTCATTGTATAATTGGATTTCTTACTCAGACAAAGGTAACTAAAATTTAAATCTGAATACTCGACCACTTCAACAACATTCTATACTATAAACACAATCATGATGACCTAGGAAAGGAAGACTGCTTTTAGCTATCTAGACATAATTTGCATAATTTTATAAATGTAACAACCCTTTCATGTAATTTTCAAAAACTGAAAGCAGCTATTAACCTCACAGATATAAAATTTAGTCAAATGATACATCGATTCAATAGTTCATTATCAATCAGGCTCCAGTATTAAATATTGCTTAGAAATTTGCACTTCAGAATCAAATTAGAAACATCATTAGTATATGTTCTTTGACTACTCAGTTTCTACTAAAGGCCTTGTGAAATAAGAATTGTTGTTACCAAGTACACAATCAGTTCATTTCAACAAAGGCAATGCTTTTACTTCGAGAAAATATAAAATGGAACTGGCTATATAACTGGATAATTTTTGCATCAAATGTTATAGCCTGAGCCTGAGCATACGTAGGAACACTTGAAAATCAAACAATACAGAATATTTTTTAAGGCCACACATAATGCCAGAGCATTTCCAGAAAGCAAAATTAAATAGCCACATAGATGTGCTACTAAAAAAAGAAATTTGTCATTTCTCAACATCAGATAAAATAGTTATATACATTTTGAGGTTACAAATGTTTGATTCTTCTTTTAAGCACTATACATATTTGAAAAATTTTAACATAACCGCAACCTCTATAACCAGAATGGCAATAAATATCAAAAATCCCTATAAAATTTACTATTAACCTATGAAAGGAAAATTCTTTTAAAGCTGAAGTTTTTATTATTTTTTATAATTTTTTTCATTTTATAAACTTAATAATTCAGACCTCTGCTTTGCAAAGTTTAAAGCAAACCTTCTAGAAGTGCTAGTTCTCAACAATTCATAAAATGAATTTCCAGATCAAAATTTTTCAATCCACTTACCATTTACATTTCCTGTATGTTTGATTTACTAATTTTCCTGATACTCTTTAATAATGACTGAAAAATAACTGAAATATGTCAAAGATATATGAATCATTCAATGGAAAACTGTAACTGTCTTACTTACAAGCTTCCAAGATTAAATCTCCTTATGTTTCGTATGACATTTAACAGAGATATTCATGTGAAAACTTAAAAGACACTTAGTATAAGCCTCAAAAAAAGCAATATTTACATTATTCACAGAAAAATGTGAAAACCCATTTAAACATACAAATTTTACAGGTAAACAGAAGATTCATCTGTATCTAGGATCAAACCCAGCTTGGCGGGCCCCAGAAACCACTGCTTAATAACCAAGCCATTCACAATGCTTATTTTTAAGCAGCTTGACAATTGAATCTCCAAATATTGAATAAAAAGGGGCCATAAATTCAAGCATAAGATTAAACATAGCAGTCATATGGTAGTGTATGTGCAATATTGCATAAGTTTGTGTATAATATAACAGAGGCCATTGACATTCTATGAATATTTCATGAACTCATTTTGACAATGTATATTGTTTTAAAAAATTCACATACTATAAGAAAAGGCAAAAAGATCCATTACATCCAGGATTTCAACATCAACCAAAAAACAAACTTTATAACAAATAGTCTGGGTTTATATAGCCTGCATCAAATATTTGGCAGCGTCAGTAGTGTAATTAAGCAGGCCTGATATAGAGCTGGTCTAGAGGGTTTCCCCAGAACTGGAATGACAATGATTGGCTATCGTGTATCAGATATCGTGTTTTTAAATACTGCTACGAGAACAATTACCCGCTTTGAATATTCTTGTGAAATCTGCACAATTTTTTAACACACCTTCTCATCAATTTGATAGGCAGACTATTATCATATTTTATGTTTTTAAGGACACTTTTATGGAAACTGTTAACATAACTTTTAAATTACATCCCTGTGGATACCTGGATACCTATAGGACATATCAGCCATTATCTGTTTATATCTCGTGTAACTCATGTTTATACCTTAACGGTCAGCCCATATTGCTGGGATAAAAGCACCATGATGACGAAGAAGATGATCCCAGTATAACTCATTGGGATATGATAATGATGACCTTAAAGAGTTTCAGTCACTCATCCAATTACGAAAAGGCATAAACAAAGAGCTACACTGTCACAGCGATAACTTGGCAGAGATGCCTATGCAGAGCATAGAGTATATCCTTTAGATTCATGTGCCTGATTGGTTAGTTTTTGTGACTCTGAGATGTTGGTGTTTTAAACTGCTTTCCAACCTGAAGAAATTATTACTCTTTGCTAATTTTTCAAATGGTTTAGAAGTTGGCAAACTTGACCAAAATCAAGTAACATTTTAGCAAATTTGATCACTGGAATAACAATCTAGGAAAGAAAAACATGGCTAACACCATAGTTTCTGGAAGAAGTAAAATCGTTTGTTTCCATGATAATAAACGTTCTGGCACTATTCCTTTGGCAATCGCAAAAATTCACACCGCGTCGGATTTCTGATAACAGCAAAATTTTCACGTTTCGTCGTTGTAAAATATATTTCTAACCACTGGAGCGCTACTGCTCTGGGCACTACACTGCAACATCCTCCAGAGAAAATAGTTATGAGGAGGAAGACCCTAAAGCTGCAGAGGCTACCTCAGGTGGTGGGCCATAGGGATTCTCGTTGGCATCCAGCTTGATTATGTCCTGAGGTTTCCTTCCCAGCTTTGCAGACAAAACCTACACACAAACATTTCTTTACATAAAAACATAACGGAATTAAGAACACGACCAGAATGCACATCAGAGATGTATCGTCTTCCGTGTGAAAGCATACGTTTGAAACAACTAATAACCTCAAATGGCAGAATCGGCTGATACGCATTCAAGTTCTTCAAATGTGGCCTTATAAACGACTCGCCGGATAACGGAGCTGCGTCCAACGACGGAGCCATGGCCGAAACGGCTGCCTGAACCTTCAAATACCAAGAGACCGCTGGTCTAGAAGATGAAGCGCCTTGCTTAATGGAATTTTGGCAAGAAAGGATTTTCGATGCACACGCAGTATTTCGTGCGCAATGATTCAACGAAAATTTGTGAAAACGGTCCACGCCTATGGCACTGTCCATAAAGCCGATCGAACTAGAGCCGAATGTCACTCAAAGCAAGCACGATGCACACGCACACTAAAATTTCTGGATTACGGCCTGCAATTACCGTCTTGCTTCAAAGCACAGCGCGTCTTCTACGGAGTTCCTCGGTAGCAACACAAGGAACTAGGAACTAGGGTTTGTGATTTAAACATTATACTGGTCTGTTTCAATCTAATTTCGAAAAGGCCATGCAACCAGTCAAAGTGTCCAGAAACGTTACGCAATTTTATGGTCAGCACATGAAACGGTGGGTTCTTCGAGAAAGAAGATCTGCAGGCACCAACGAACAGCGTCTGGCGTCTTGTATATGCATTTACTCTTTTGTGGGTTTTTAAAAAGTGTCGGAACCTAAAATAAATAAAATATAGCTGCACTTTAAGATTTACAGTTAGAATCAAACTTGGGAAGTAGAATTAAACTTAGGAGCTAGGATTACCAAGCTAAGACCCATACCACTTAACTAATACTTCATTGTTAATATTTATGAGTTTTTGAAAAATATCAAAACTATTGAAAATCATTGAAGTTGAAAATGTGAAAGTGAATAGCTCATGATTTAAGTTAATTTGGGGCACCTCTTGAACAATTAATTGCCTTCCAAGGAGATTTGCATTGGAAGCACCATGATGTGTCTCTTTTAAAATTAACTTTGAAAGTTTGTTAAGGGTGGATTATTTTTTAGCCCCTAATGTAGCACAATGTAAGTGAAGGATTCAATGGTGAAGGATTACTTAGAGGTATTACCAAGTGTATATTACTTGAGTAACTGTAGGTATGTGTTGTTGATGCATAAGCATGTTCATTATGACCTTACGGAGGCATTTCCAATTTTAGATTTAACTTAATTATGATTAAATTTGCAATTTCAAATGTATTTGCTTCTTGTTTTCAAGATTTTCATGTTAACATAATGGTGCTATGATCAAGCAAGCTTGTACTCACTTTTGTTTAGAATTTAGTGACTTAGAGACCATGAGGTCAAGGAAATATAAAATGACAAAAGAGATAGTGTGACTTTACAACTTCTTATATTTGGTAAATAAATTGACCATGAATTATTACATAGTTAGATGTTTTTGAATAATTTTGTAATGATAAACATATGATATTGATAAGCGACGAGTAGACCTTATGCCCAACCATACTGATGAGTGGTAAGATACCCCTACACTCAACCATACAAATACGAGTGTTTCACGCACGATCCAATCAAACTCCAAGGACCAAGTGCTTATGCACCTTAATGGAACACTCAGGGTTAATCAATCGTTGTCTTCCCAAACTTACTTGTATTGTCACGGTTGTATGGTTAAGTAAGCTTGAGGTATATGATTTTTATAGCTTTTGTATTTTTTTATGTCTTCTGCTAATAAAGGAGAGGGAGAGAGAACTAAGTGGCTAACTTACATTAACTATTCATTAAATAGTTTCTAAATGTTCCTAACGCCAATATCCATTCCCACTTGTCGTACACATCCTAAACCAGTGCAACACTGCTGGGGTTACCAAACGCTAATTGTTACTGGGTTACCAAACGCTACACGCATACTCGAAGCGGTCGTACTGAGTGTATTTAACTAAGGGGGTTGAAGGTTGAGAGAGATATTAATTAACTAGGAAAGTGTTAAATAATCATTAATTATTAATTAACTTAATATGTATGCTGCAAGGTTTATCATAAAGTTCGTCTTTATTGTTGTACACAAAATTGTGCTCAGGTACAAATTGCTTGAATAAAGCCTCGTTCACTTCATGACTCCTACTGTGGGCACACAGAAATAATTCTAACTCTGGAATGACAAAACTCCAAGAGTCTGGCTAAGGGTCTAAATCTAACTATTTTGGAACCAAGGGCACCGCCTCTTATTTATAGAAGATGAGGCAGGACACGATATCGCGTGGTGGATGTGATATCGCATGCGTGATATCGCGGTTCATCATACCCCCATGACTGAATGAAAACTCGTCCTTGAGTTCCTTACAAAATACTGAGAAGGTATGGGACTATTAACTTGAATGACAACTAATGATGAATGGGATGACATGTGAATGGATCAACATTACAATACATGGCAACATTAGTGTTCATGACTACAAGAGTGAACACTATACACAATTGACATCCAGCCTTATTTGGCAACTAAGAGAGAAGAGAGAGAGAGAAAGAGAGAAAAGGAGAAGATGTGTTGCTACCAACACCAAGATTGCGCCTTCCATTGTCCATCCATAGCCGCGCCATCAATCATGTTTCTTGCACAACCATTCCAGCACCAGTCCATCCTGAGTGTTTCCTCCAAGTCTAGTCCATTGCTATATGATTGCCATCTACACACACAACACAGTCTCATATGAGCAAGGATAAGTTAATCATAATACAGTTGATACCTTGCCTCGATGTAAGGTCCATTGGCTAAGTTGTGATATGGCCAATACAGATTCTAGAGATATAACACTGGTGACTACCCAAGGTGTAGGGGTTAAGAAAAATTGAAAAAATTGGACCAAGGCCCCCATGACTAAGAGCGATCCTCCGGTAGCGATAAAATGGAAAAAGATAAGGAATAAGAAAGATGGAGAAAAAGAAACAATAGCAACGTTGATAAAATGGATGTCAAAGATGGGAATGAAATAAAAAAAATGTTGATTGTGGAAATGTTTAAGGGAAAGAAGTTAACTGATGCATCAAATAGGAATGCTAGTGGGTCCTCCCCGAAGCAGGCTCATGCCCTTTATGCCCTAACAAACCCACATTCAAAGAGTTCGTAGGCTCTGGAAATGTCATTTGAAAGCAAGAGTTAAAGTCTTAACCACAAGAATTCACCAAAGAGAAAATAATACATCAACCAAAATATAGACTACTGATACAACTAGCAATGAAGTGGGAAATGGAGAAAGAATGATGGGAAGAAGAGAATGGAATGGAGTCTTAAGAATAAGGTGTTATACAACCCCTTGTGTATTTATGGTTAATGTGACTGAGTAGATCTCATTCCAAATCCAGCCTCAACCAATCCACACCCAATGACTTCCCATTAATACACTTGGCCAATCCATCCACTTGAAGTAACAAGAATGCTTCCGCCAAAGAGTCAACACCATTCTGAGGAAAACGAGAAAGGGAGAAGTAGGAAGCGAGAAAGGGCCTTAGTTAGAGGAAACATGTCTATTTAGTTTCATAACCAATGCTTGTAGCCTAGATGATTATTTTGTCCAAGGGGTGTGCTTTGAATTCTCACTGTTTTTTTTTTTTTA
>MNCI01005887.1:570141-608151 GCA_015680685.1 Gnetum montanum
ATGGATGCGTGGATGATGTGAACTCATTACCTGCTATATCAAAAGAACCATACCTTAGTATCAACATTATAACTCAAAGGTAAAAATCAAACATTAGCAATCAATAGAGTACAGTTCATACCACCATCATGAGCACTTCTTAGGTGACAAATCTAATAAAATAAAAACAACAAACAAAGACAAAAACAAAAACAAAAGAAAACAACAGAAAAAAACAAAAAGAAAACAGTCACACAAAGAAATAAGAAAGTATAAACGATGTTGCAAAACAAAAACAAGAAAAATTAAAGAAATTTGTAAAACAAAAATGTGTAAAACAAAAACTTAAAAAAGAACTGAGGGCCTCAAATGGTTAGCAGAGGTGGCCGTCTCCCCCATGACTGAGTTGGAAGGAGGAGATCTAAAATAGTGAGCATGGTCGTCCCTTCTCAGAGGTAATATGTGCATTGACCGTTCTAAATTCATGGAAGGGTTTAGTCTATTGCACATTGACTAACAATCTCTTATCAGGGCTCTCAGGTTTGTATATGGTCATGGCCCCTGAAAGAAAGGTTGCATGAATAATGTAAGGTCCTTCCCACAATGTTTGAAATTTTGTTCATTGTGGCACATGTATGGGGTTCCAGTAGAGAACCTTATTGTTGACACATTTTGGCCATTTCATGGAACATGTTGGCATGATAAAATTGATTAAAGGTTTTTGCAGTTGGAGAAGTGGCAAGAATTTCAATTTGTAGAAAAAGAGAAATAACATCTAATTTAAAAAAGAAAGAAAAATGGTCAGAGAAAGGTTGTTATATCCATTATACAAATCATGTACTCATCGATATATTATTAGCACTTTTTACCAAAGAAGTATTTAGGTATGTAGTTGAAATGGTATTTCAAGATCTTCCCATGAATTTCAAAGGCCTGTTCCAGAGTAGGCAGGAATCACACTACCCATAACCCACATCCAAAAAAAAATAGCAGGGGCCTACGAATCTTACAATTAAGTAAATAAATGTAAAAATCAAATAATGGCGGCAGGACGCAACAATGGCAAAGATTTTAGGCCTTGCACACGAGCATCACTAACGGCAATCCTTCCACACATACTGCTTGCACAAATCCGGCAATACAAATTGAAATCTCGAATTTGCATTTTGTCCTTGCCATTTTGTGTTTCTTTGGTATTTGCAGTTTCTCCTTTTTCTTCTTCTGCGTCAGATCTGCGCCAATTTCAGATGCATGTTGTACCATATGCATCACACTAGGGCCGATGGCCCTTTGCCGCATCGGATCTATGAAAATATTTCGGGGAATGGCAGAAACGGATGGCTGATGGCCCTTTGCCACATCGGATCTAACGTTCCAATGATATGAATGATTTCCTATGTTCTATGCAATGCACAAACAACTAAGTCCCCGGCAATGATGCTAATGATGAGTGGCGAGGTACCCCTACACTCAACCATATGAATACGAGTGTTTCACGCATGATCTGGTCGAACTCCAAGGACCAAGTGCTTATGCGCCTTAATGGAACACTCAGGGTTAATCAATCGTTATCTTCCCAAACTTACTTATATTTTCACGGTTGTATGGTTAAGTAAGCTTGAGGTATATGACTTTTATAGCTTTTGTATTTTTTTATGTCTTCTTCTAATAAAAGAGAGGGAGAGAGAACTAAGTGGCTAACTTACATTAACTATTCATTAACTAGTTTCGAAATGTTCCTAACACCAGTATCTGTTCCCACTTGCTGTACACATCCTGAACTAGTGCAACTATGCTAGGGTTACCAAATGCTAATCGTTACTGGGTTACCAAGAGCTACATGCATGCTCGAAGCGGTCATACTAAGTGTATTTAACTAAGGGGGTTGAAGGTTGAGAGAGATATTAATTAACTAGGAAAGCATTAAATAATCATTAATTACTAATTAGCTTAATCTGTATGTTGTAAGGTTTATCATAAAGTTCGTCTTTATTTCCATACACAAAATTATGCTCAAGTACAAATTGCTCGAATAAAGATCCGTTCACTCTATGACTCCTACTATAGGCACACAGAAATAATTGTAACTCTGGAATGACAAAACTACAAGAGTTTGGCTAAGGGTCTAAATCTAATTGTTTTGGAACCAAGGGCACCACCTCTTATTTATAGAAGATGAGGCAGAACGCGATATTGCGTATGCGATATCGTGTGGTGGATGTGATATCGAGTACACGATATCGTGGTTCATCACATACGAATCACTAAGCATTCACACATGATCTAATCAAATTTTATGGACTTGTAGCCTTTTAAGTACACTGATCTCTAAGAAGTGAAACTAACCATTGTAATTGTTGTCTTCCCATTTACATTTGTGAAATGCAAAGGTATGGTTAAGTGCAACTAAGGCATATGATTTTTATCATTCATATTTTTTGTGTTTTAAGTCACCTAAGCATAAAAAATAATGAATAAAATAAAATAATTAAATTACTCATTTAATATAACTAGCTACACCTAACTAATCCCAACATAAGCATCCATTTCCACTTGTTTTACACATCCTAAACACATTTAACACTATTGGGTTACCAAATGTTAAGCGTTATTGGGATTACCAAGTGCCAAGCATATGCTCGAAGTGGTTATACTCATGTGCTTAAATAATCACTATTTAATTTAGCTTAATTTATTATTTAATTACTTAAAGGATTAAAGGAAATTGCATAAAACATTGAATGCATAAATAAACACTTAATCTATTTCAAAGTACTACAAGGTTTATCAGAAAGCTCGTCTTTATTGAGGCACACACTATTGTGCTCAAATACAATAGTGCTCGAATAAAGATCTATACACTGTTTAACCCCTATTGTGGGCACTTACAAAAATATTCTAACTTTTAAATGACAAAACTACAAAAGCTCCACTACTACTATGACAAAAGATGCTATAAACATGGTAGGTAAGCATGTATTTATAGGTAAAAACAAATACTACTTTGATGGGGCCACGTCAAAGCATCAATTCATGCATCAATGGAGCCTAGTTAATGAGGCCTAGTCAACGTAACCAATTTATGATTCATCATACCCCCACGACTGAATGAAAACTCATCCTCAAGTTCTTTACAAATTTTGGAAGGTATGGAATTATTGATTGGAAACATGCATACGACAAACACAATCATCACAACATGATTGTGCGCGAGTGTATGGGTACACAATCATTACAAAAGTTTTTGGTGTTTAGGACTACAAAATTGAACACTAGGATAAAATTGATAGACACAATCCCTTTGATGGCACGAAGATAATGAAGAAGATTAAATGGTCCCAAGCAGTGGAAGCTCCTAAGGTTCCCAAGGACCTTCTCCTGCTTTGTCACATGTGGTGGTTGAGGCTGGTGTGGTTGTCCTGCTACGGTTGCAAATTTTTATGAAATACAAAAAGCATCCAACAATGCTTTCATCTTCTCCTCCTTACTCCTAGGATCATGCATGGTCCACGCAGCTTCACCAATGTGGGCTGGAATGGGCACATCCAAGGATAGGGCATTATTGGGAACAACTCCTTTACATTAACAAACCAGGCAACAAATTGTTTACATTCGATGTCAAACACCCTTATCACCTTTTGTAGTTCATAGTACTCATTCATTCTTCTTACCAGCTTCTCAGTAGTTGATCTTTGATTAGTGAATCTTGCCCTAAGAACTTTGAGTTCAGCATTTGTAGTCTCAAGATTTTGCTTGGTCTCCTTATGGTGCTTGAACTTTACCTTATACAATAAGTACAAGCTAGCCACTTGTTTCTCTAACTTTGACAATGGTCGTTCGGTAGTCGACATTGCCAAGTTTGCATATTGAAGATTGGCAAGCTCCATGTATTTTTTCATTTGTTCAATCTACAACTTCTTCATGTGGATCTCTGCTTTTTTGTAGGCATCTACTCCATCAACGATAGATTGCCACACCTCTTTTTCTTATTGTAGTTGCTAAAGGGTCTCATTAACTTTTGCCTTAGCCATTTGGATGTGTTTTTCATTAACTTATTTATGTAGGCCAACCTGATCTCTGTAGTGGTTCTTGACTCTCTCAAATTTGAGTGCCTCATTCTTCTATATGGCAATCTCAATCACAAATTTTTGGCGTAAGGCATGAACTTCCTCCATCAAGAGATTTCTATTTCAGCTGCTAATCTCCTCAGTTCAGTGTTTACCCTTACTAGCTACTCCTATTATTACTGGATAAATTCTTTTATCTATTGTTTCTGCACATCAACATCCTACAGGTGATGATTTTCTATGGTCAGCATCTCATTTTTCTAAGCACGTCTAGACTAAGTCTTTTTAAACTAAATATGTCTTAGCCTTGGCCATGAATTAGTCAAAGACGATCCTTACCATCCTTGCCTCAACATATTTAAGTGTATCTTGAAGCTATTGAAAAGCTTCATCTCTTGTTAGTGTAGGGTTGATGATGAGTGGCGAGGTACCCCTACACTCAACAATACGAATACGAGCGTGTACGCGTGATCCGGTCGAACTCCGTAGACTAAATGCCTAAACGCCACAAGGAACACTTGGGGTTAATCGTTCGTTGTCTTCCCAGGCTTGCTTGTATGTGTCATGGTGTATGGTTAACCAAGTTCGAGGTATATGATTTTTTTGGTATTTTTTGGTTTATCTCCTAAGCTATGAGGGAAAGGGTTGAGAAACTAACTAACCCTAACTAATGTCCTAAGTCTAAATTAACTATCGTCAGCATCCGTTCCCACTTACCGGACACACCCTGAACTATGCAACTGTTGCTAGCAAACGCTAATCGTTACTGGGATCACCACACGTAACGCAAGTGCTCGAAGTGGTCGTACTGAGGCACCTATATAGCCTAAGTGTGATAAGCAGTTGATTCCTTGACTAGCCGTACACATCCGTCGATGCTCGTAATCAAGTCGTACTCGTGCGCACTAGGAAAGCAATAAATAACAACAAAATTAAACCATGTACTACAAGGTTTATCCAATCAAGTTCGTCTTTATTACCGTACACAACTTGTGTTCAGGTTACAAAGTTACTCGAATAAAGAGCCGTTCACTCTAGGACTCCTACTATGGGCACATGGGAAATTAATCTAACTCTGGAGTGTTCAAACTGCCAGAGCTTCGCTACTTCTAGCCAGGATTGGGAAATGAAGGGAGTGCCACCTCTTATTTATAGATATGGCAGCGGACCGCGATATCGCGTACGCGATATCGCGACTTGTGCATATCGCGTCTCATCAGTTGAGAAGCACAAAATCAGCAAGGTAGGCTCTCACTTTGGTAACCTCCATGGCTAAGCATTGGTTTTGCAATTGAGCTATTTTGAGTTTCCCATCCAAAATGATGCATTTTCCCTTTACTTCAAGTAGCTTTGACTGGGTTGCAGTGATGTTATTTGAAAAATCAAAGATATCTGGAATCGGTTGTCTGGTTTCCACCAGTTGATCTAGCAACTCCTCATGCTAGGCTATATTCAATCTTTCACTAACAGTTCTTGTAGATGTTCGTACATCTCTGAGTGCAATAATGTTTGGTACAAATACCGTAGGTGCATTTAGTGCCTTGGTGATTCAATCAGCAACGACTTCCACTACTATCTCCTATCCTTGGTGTTGCATCACTAAGACAGTTGCCTCCCTACTCTTCTTCAAGCATACCAAAAAGGTAGTAGCATTCCTAGAGATTTCTAGGAATTACTATTATTGTGAGAGAAACACCATTATGTCTCAGGCACTAAGATTTGACCTTGGAAGTAGCTGCATTCTTTGGCCTAAGAATATTACCCCACCTTCCTCCATCTAACTAATTGTTCAAGCCACTTCGTTGAGGTGACTCATTGCAGGACAATACACAGATGGATTCCCACCACTTATTCCTACTCACTGCTCTTGCTCAAGCAAGAGCTACCTTTGGATTTCATGTAAATACTCAATGGAAATGTAGGCCTCTAGCGTTGTTTCTTAAGTGGATGGTGGAGGTGACGGTTGTTGCTTCTCTTCTTTGGGCATGATAGGGATCTTCTCATTTATCATTTTAGACTAGGAGGCAATGGGAGAATGCTTGATTGTATCATTTGCATAGTAAACCATCCCTACCTTTTTTCAGAGTTTTTTGATAAGGCATGGAAAGGGCAAGGTTTTCTTTCATGTTCATTTTCCTTGAAGTGCTTTTCTATCTCTAGATAGATTAGTTGTGAAAGGTTTATAGGGAATTTCCCACTTAAAGCAAAACATGCACAAGTGAAAAAAAACAATCACCTTGTTGGAACTCACCATCAAATTGAGGTGAAAAGCTGCTATCTTGAAGTATATGCACTCCATCGATGTGAGTGCACCAAAATCCTTGTGGTCAACCCCATTACATCATTGGGTCCACTCCTTTTTTACCTCTCGATCCGCTTGCATGGAGATCTCTACCAGATGGGCCCTAGAATCAAGTAGACCAAGAGCCTATGCAATAGCTTCTATCGAGTATGACACCTGAATGTCCTTGATTTTCATAGTGGCTCCTACCTTTCTACTATTCCAAAAAGGATATTGTACAACTCCCCACTAGAAGTGAAGATTGGCCACATGGAAGAGTTTTGCAACTACATCTTGACTTTTGGTGGAGCGTGTTCTAAGAATGATCTAAAGTTCAGTTCTTGAAGAACTTAGCATTGGAGATCACGAGGCTTGATTGTATCAAGGAAAGCTTATGTCAATGTGACCTCAAGTCTTGGTATGGGCCTTGGTGCCTCTCCTTGATGAGATTGTTTAGTTGTGGCCTCTTCTTTGGGAATTTATCAAACAGATTTCACTTCAAGCTCTTCCTGAAGACGTTCCATTGCATGCATTTCTACTACCTGCTTCTGGGATTATTCCTACTATTCCCTTTCAGCTCTAGGTCATTTGTCCTTTTGCTGGGATGGTCGTCCTTCCTATGGCCATTTCGATCTTGCTGCCATCTATAATCACAACATGACCAAGGGTTAGCATTTAATATATAACTTGAAACAATTGGGATATCTTATCTATTTGAGAAAGTTAGACCTAGTTAAGTTGTGGTAATGACTGATTTGATCATTTCAATTATTATTTTTTTCTTATTTTAATATTAATAAGTAATTTTAGGTTTACTAGAGTTTGTTGGAAGGGTTAATCTCTTAAAAATTGATGGTTTAATATTATTTTATTTATTAACCCTTTGGGGGAGTTAGAAAAATTTTGAAAAATTTTCATTAGAAACGTTAAGGTTTGTGGGCCCCACAACTAAGAGCTTACCTCGAGTAGCTACAAGATCAAAGAATAAAGTGATTTGGAAAAACAATGTAAAAGTTATGGGCTCTGAAAAATTGCAAAAATTCCTCTCCCATTTTGTAGCAAATGACAAAAATTCCTAAGTGTTGGGCAGTATTTATAGAATTTTTGTATTGTGTTGATGAGGTCTTGTTGATGTGGCTATTGACCACTATTGACTTTGTCAAAAGTAATAAAAAAACAATGAGTTTATGCATAAAATGAGCATCAAATGGAAGCCCAAAAAGCCATGAACATGATGAAAATATTAGAAGAGGATTTTGAAGCTTAGAAAATTGAGAAATGATTGGAGAATGAGATTTTATGAAGAAAAATGCGTTAAGGAGTGCATAGTTGGATGCATGATGGAGCGCATGAAAGATTTGATTGTAGCAACATCTAAGAGTAAGGAACTTAACTAACCAAACCACAAAATATGCAACTGGGTCCTCCCCATAGTAGCACATGCCCTTTTTGCCTTTGCATAACCTCAACTAAGGAGTCCCTAGGCCCCATAGTTGATTAATGGTTACGAAAAGTTAAGAACCAAACCTAAAGAATTTTTTTAAGAATTTCAACACATCAAACTAAGATATTGGGCAAAAACATGGAAAATAGGTAGTGAGGTAAGTTATGGAAGCATGAATGGATGATACATAGAGTGGAATGGAGTTCCCGATCTTGGTCACATGAAGTCCCTTGTGGAATTTATGGTTAAATGACCTAATAGAGTCCATCCTTAGTCCAAACCAAAACCAACCACATTTAGTGACTTCACATCACCACTCAAAGACCAATCCACCTCCTTAAGACATAAGAATGCTCCCACAGATCAAGTATTGTCTCTTTTAAATAAGAAAAGAGAAGCAGAAAGCAAGAAAGAACCTTAGTTAGAGGGGACCTTTAGGCATGGGTAACATGTCTTTCTAGTTCCATAACTAGTGCTTGTAGACCATTTATTGTGTCTAAGGGGTGTGCTTTAAATTTCCATCATTTGTTGTGTTTTTTTTTTTTAATTTTTGTATAGGAACCACACCATGCAAAGACTTATTCAACTTCCTATTATTGGTCAACATGAAATATTAAGAGATCCATGAAAAACACACTTGCACTTAAGATGGTAGAAGGTACAAGAAGCTTTAAATCCCTCTAAAGTTACAACCTTTTCAAACCTTTGAATCCTTCTCAAGTCTAGAAACTACTAAGGTCATAAGTTTGTTAAGGTTTTACTAATGAAAAGGAATCTCATGTTTCCAAAACAAGGAAAACCATAGAGTTTGTCGATTGATGGATAATGTGGACTCATTGCCTATGCCATGAAAAAGAAACTATCTTAGTTATCAATCATCAAAATTCAACAATAGAAACCAGACATTAGCAATCAAAAATGTTAAGTACAAATCATCATTAGCAAATAGGTATAGCATCACTATGCCATATTGCTAATAAGGCACTTTATTAGCAAAAATCATGAGAAAATCACACAAAAATAGAATAAAACATATAAGAAATTGTAAAATATTCAACAAAGATAAAATGTACTAATGATTAAAATAAAAATTGGAAATTTTAATAAAGTAAAAATAAAAATGCGTAATATAAAGAAGGCATAAAAAAAGTTGTAAAAATTTACAAAATGTAAAACAAAAATGTGAAAAACAAAAAGATGAAAAACCAAGGATCAATTATAATGGTTAGCATGGATGGCCAACTCCCATATGACTAAGATGTAAGGAGGAGATCTGAAAAATTAAGCGTGGTTGTGCATTCAATAAAGTGTTTGTTGCATTGGCTTGCTTAGGTTTGTGGAAAGGTTTTACTTGTTGCATGTTGACTAGCTACTTTTTATTTGGGCTCTTAGGTTTGTAGATTAACATGGCCCTAGAAGGAAAGGTTTTGTAGATACTATAAGGTCCCCCCCACAACGTTTGGAACTTTATCTTTTGAGGTACATGTGTGGGGTTCTAATAGAGGACCTTGTTTCTATGTTGAAATTTTACTTTCCATATTCTAAGGTCATGGTGCTTTTTGTTGAATTCCTTGTGCATTTCATTCAAGGATAGGGCTACCAATCATGTTTCATCTAGCACATGTAGGTTGATTAATCTTTCTTTTTGTGCTAGGCTAAGGTCAAGGTCTAAGTCATAGGTCGTTGAAAGTGTATGGAGCTCAGATTGGATAGGTAGAGTTGGTAATTTTCTGTACACCATCTCATAGAAAGAGTAGCATATAGGAAGTTTCCATATTGAGTGGTATGCCCAAAGGGCATCATTTAGTTTTGTGCTCCAATCTCTCCTATATTTGCTAACATTTCTCATCAAGATCATTGTGATCTCCCTATTAGTAACTTTTACTTAACCATTGACTTGGGGGTGGTAGGGTGTTATTCGTTTTTGTGCAACCCCCAAGTGGTGTATAAGCTTGCAAAAATTAGTGCCTATAAAATGGGTTTCATTGTTAGAAATTAATACACATGGCATCTCAAACCTATTTACAACATTTTGTTGTAAAACCTGGGTAGTAGTAGATGATGTACAGTTGATGATAGCTACTGCTTCTACCCATTTTTTGTAGTAATCAATGACAATGATTATGTACACCTTTCTATTTGACATGGATGTGATGGGATCCATGAATTCTATGCCCCAAATGTCGAAGGGTTATAATGGTTGAATCCACCTCCATCCATTCGAGTAATCATCTCATAATTTCATTGACAGCGTTCACAAGAGTGGACAAATTGGTGGGTATCCCTAAAGATGGTTGGCCAATAATACCCTGCCATCAAGATCTTAATGGCCATATGTCTCCCAGCATAATGACCCCCATAAGGACCCTAATGAGCATCTTGAAGGATGCATAGTTGATCAGCATTAGGTACACACTAACGAACCATGCCATTGGCACACACCTTGTAAAGGTGTCCATTGATTTTCATGAAGCGTTTGGTCTAATGAAGAAATTATTGTTTCTTCATGTAGTCCAAATCTTATGGAATTTCTTAACTAAAAAGATAAGTGAGGATTCCATCATGCCATTTTGGTTCATCAAGCACTTGTTCATTTATTGCACTTGTAAATAGGAGTTCATTAGGAAATTAGTTAGAAAGCAAGCTCTCCTCCTCTTTATTATCCCATCATAACCAAGACAAGTGATCAATGACCACATTCTTAGTCCCCTTTCAATCTACCATTGTAACATCGAACTCCTGCAAGATAATCAACCACCATATATGATACATGGGCTCACCATTGGCTTGTTCATGAGGAAGCAAATGGCATTGTGGTTAGTGTGCAGAAATACTTTGTATCCAAGCACATAGTGTCTAAACTTCTCTAGAGCATACACCACCATCATTAATTCTTCTCTATTGTGGTGTAATTTAGCTATGCACCCATGATGCTTTGACTTATGCAGTGGATGTAATATGGGCATTTCTTATCATCCAACTATGTAAGCATAACTCCCAAGTCATAATTTGATATGTCTATGATTATATGAAATGGTCTGGACCAGTTAGGTGCTTGTAGAATTAGAGTTTCTATGAGCTTCTACTTAAGATTTTGTAATGCATTTTCTTATTCCTTAGTCCAGATGAATGGAGCATCTTTCTTTGTAAGCTCGACCAACGGCTTTGCGATCTTAAGGAAATTCTCTATAAAATGTCGGTAGTAGCCAGTGTGTCCAAGGAATGACGAGACATCTTTAATACTTTCTGGTTGGCTAGTTATTCCTTTGATGACCTTTATCTTTTTAGGGTCCACCTCAATCCCTACCTGAGAAATTCTATGCCCCAGTACAATGCCCTCCTAGACCATTAGATGGATCTTCTGCTAATCAAGTTGAAGATTTATCTCCACACACCCTTTAAGCACTTACTCAAGGTTGTCCAAGGCTTGCTTAAATGTGGTGCCATAGGTGGAGAAGTCATCAATAAAGATTTCCACCTTGCTACTAATCTATTGCTGAAAAATGCTCAAGACTAAGTGTTGGAATGTTGTAAAAGAACTACACAGACCAAAAGGCATCTTTCGATATGAAAAATTCCCCTAAGGACTATTGAATGTTGTTTGGCCTGATCCTCTCGTGTGATCTAGATTTGGTTATAGCCATTATAACCATCCAGAAATCTATAATAGCAATGCTCAGATATAGTATCCAACACTTGAATGTTGCCATATTCAACAGTTAGAATTCGATGCAAACCTGCCACTTATCACCTTTCTTTAGCACAATCGTGAGTGGGCTAACCAACTCAATATCTACAATGGAATAGATAAATCCCACCTTAAGGAGTTGTTCAATTTCCTCTTTGATGATCTACTTCAACTTGGGCTTCAACCACCACTATAACTACCTCTTTGGCTTCCTAGTCAGATCAATGTAGATACAATGTTAGCATATCCTAGGATCAATCCCTATGAGTTGAAGATATGATCAAGCAAAAGGTATTGGCCATTTTTTGACCACCCTTAATAGCATCTATTTCTGTTTAGGAGCAAGATTGGCATTGATGATTACTGGATTGCCATTTTTAAAAAATGCATACTCCATGCTAGTAGGTAGAGTTTTTAATTGTAAGGGCTCTTGTTTAAAATTTTTAGGGATTTCCAACTCTCCCCAATAGGTATCATCATTTACATCATCAGAGAGTTAGTGATGAACTTACTCCAATTCATTCATGCCTTCAACATTGGCACATGTCAAGCTCTCAGTAGGTTTCATGCAAAGTGTGCTACTTCCAAGATTAGCTATCACTCATTGGGTATCCTCCTATTCTATGGTTGTTGCGTATAGGCACCTTTGAATATTTGCCTCATTTGCACACTTCCTGCATGAAGAAATGAATGCTCTTTTCATAGATCAAAGTTTTTGCATGCAGTTGCACCTTGTATCGTTGTACATGATGCATGGAACTCATTTCTTCTTGATCTTTCTGAATACATTTTTCTTGGAAATTTCCAGGGAAAGATCTCTTATGCTCATTTTTGCATGAACAGTACTTAGCCACGCCCTTCCCATAATGATTGGAAAATCCCCCTTGTAGTTCTCAACTTTGATAACTAGGAAATCGATAGGATAAGACCACCCATAGATATTGGTTACAGTATCTTCTAGTAATTTCAATGGAATAGTGATGGACTGGTCTACCAATTCTAATATGATATTTCTCTCCTGGAGAGATGATAGGTTCTAGGCAGCATACATTTCATGAGAAATTAGATTAACACTAGAAGCTAAATCCAAAATAGCTTTGCATGGTTCATTTCGAATAATATTCAACTAGATAAGTGAACTTCCAAGATCGGCTAATTTTCTGAAAAGGTTGCCAACCTGGATCTGGTTAGATATGGCATGAGTTAACATCACAGTGTAGATCTTAGGAGGCATGTGGTTTGAAGGGCTCTCAATTTGATGACTTGCAAAGGATGAGGAAGGAGTAGGCTGACCAACTGTGTGAGTTTGTGAGGGCTTAGGAGGGCTATTGGGTCGAAAGAGTGGTCTTTTGCAAGATGTAGGTTTTGAACCTTTTGTTTAATTAATCAGTTTTAGATTAATAGCCATTATACCATCACATTGTTGTGGCTGGGCTGGAAGCTCACCTTTCATAGATGGAGCAAGTGGTAGCTATGTTGAGGGTAGGGGAATAAGTGTAGACACATGAGGAGGGTATGGATAGAATGTGGGATCCTTGCTAGGAGTTGGAGAATCAGTTCGGTGATATTCTGGAGGGCTGTAGTGATGCTAGAAAGGAGAAACATGACTGGAAGAGTCACATGGAGACAAGGGTTACTAAACATAGTACCCATATAGATCTAGCTACCTATAAGGGTAGTGCTGTTGTGGTGGTGGCATCTCCCACGACTGTAATTTTTGCTACTACTGATATTACTCATATGGTTGTGGTGGAGTTCCACTTGGATAATAAGGTTGTTGCTGATGAAACTGCCTAGGATTGCCTTGAGGATAAGATAATCTTCTAGGTGTTTGCCTTTTTAATAGTCATGGATTCAGAGCATACCTCATAGATTCTTGTAAGTATGACATAACAAGGCAACATCTCTTAGGATGTTCATAGTGGTAGATGTCACA
The DNA here is from genome assembly GCA_015680685.1 of Gnetum montanum. Classification (NCBI taxonomy): domain Eukaryota; kingdom Viridiplantae; phylum Streptophyta; class Gnetopsida; order Gnetales; family Gnetaceae; genus Gnetum; species Gnetum montanum. The sequence continues at coordinate 583,537 of MNCI01005887.1, forward strand.
CCCACCATCATTATCTAATTTAGTCTTCAAAACTTCTTCTAATATAGCAACTTCTTCTACTGTCACAATCACTACTCTACTCTCCTGATTCTTTTGATATATTTAGAGAGTATTTTGGAATTTTTCATCCAATGAATCCCACATTTTATGTACCTTGGCAAAATTTCAAACATAGATTTTTGGATTAGCAAGGTCTTTCATTATAGCACTGCATTAAGAGGTGACTCCTCCTCAATGTGACAAAAGTAAACCTTCTTCTTTCTGATGGAAGGATTCCTATTATATTGTTCTACACTTTTTTGTTTTCTCAACTCTCCTTCCTCTTTTGCTACCTGATGTATTACCCTTTGTATCTAATGGGCTCTTAATTTCCATATTCTTCTTGAGCATAGATCCTAAGCATTCTCTGTGTTTCCAAGTGAAGTCCATCTATGATATGGCGAAGTTGTTCTTGCTGAGAGTAACCATGGCCAAGGCATTGGTGTAATAATGAATAATATTTGTCCATGGCAGCATCCAAGGGTTCATGTGTTCCTTGTTTTTAGCCTTTGATTTGCCTTCACAAGTTTGATAGTCTAGAGTACATATGATACTTGTCATTAAATATTTCTAGCATTATGCTCCATCAATGGATTGATTCTAGTTCTAAACGCTGATACTAGCTTTCCACTTCCTTGATGAGTATTTTGGGGAATAGCTTAAGCTTTTGCCAATCATTTTTAATATTTTGTAAGGCACAAGCATTATGAAAGGCTTGTAAATGTGTTTGAGGATTTGAGTTATATCCCCCCTCAAATCTACGGACATTGTTCATGTTTAGCCTCTTGATTCAGCTATCATTCACATGCCTAGTAGGAATTTTGATAGCCTTTGCAATTTTGAGCATATTTCAAGTGGCTACCAAAGGTTCATCGTCATGATCTCGATGACTTCTGTGATGTCCTCAGCCATCCCTTCGTTCATGGTAGTCTCTGTGATTATCATTATTGTTCCATCATCTATGATTTTGCTCAAATTCGGAGGAGGAAGCTGAACCAAATGAAGAGGGCAAAGAGGGAGGAGAACTGCCACCACCATGGTGTCTACCACTTCCCCTTAATTTATCACAACCAAAATCCTTAGAGTGATCATCATTATGCTTATCCAAGTTACCACTTTAACTCCCTTTCTTAGAACTCCCACAACTATGGGGCTCACTATTACTAGAACCCATATTGTTAATTACTAATTTAGGATTTAGTTTCAGCATTCCTTCACTAGAGTCAAGAGGTGAAGAGTCTGCATGTTGAGAACCCTTGGAAAGAGGTTCCTTATTATCTTTTTGATCTAGTAGGAACAAGGGGTTAGTGAACCATTTCCCCTTCATGTCTTTGCAATGCTTTTCATATTGTCGATCTTGTTTGTGTTCTATCTTAGTGGGACAGTAGTCTCGAAAGTCATGATCTTCCACAATGTACTCTCTATGAAGCTTCTTGATGCCCAACCTTGTAAGGGTTTGGAGCAGAATCTTGGGAATAGATCAATCAAGTGGCAATACAACATTCCCCTCCATGTCTCGCCATCTCATTTGTTTATCTTGATTAAGGACATAAGTAAAATTGGGTACAAACTCATCAGTATGAGTGTACAACACTTTGCATTCTTATGGTACTATTGACTTAGAATCATCATGCCTGTGAGAAGAAGAAGACATTTTTGCTAGAAACAATTTCTTAGTGTGCTTGTAGTATAGTTTTGATTAATTATTATGTATTTAATTTTTCTTTGAATGATTACAACCTTAGGATTTGATCCAACAATCCTAAATAATATTCACCAACTCCTAAATAGCACATGTACCAAACTACAAGTTCCCTGGTAATGGCACTAATGATGAGCGACGAGTAGACCCTATGCCCAACCATATGAATCACTAAGCATTCAAGCATGATCTCGTTGAATTTTATGGACTTATAGCCTTCTAAATACACTAGTCTCTGGGAAGTGAAACTAATTGCTATAGTCATTGTCTTCCCAATTACACTTATGAAATGCAAAGGTATGGTTAAGTGCAACTAAGGCATATGAATGTTATCATTCTTATATTTTGTGTTTTTAAGTCCCCTATGGATAAAAAATAACAAATAAAATAAAATAAGTAAATTGTTAATTTAATCTAACTAGCTATACCTAACTAATCCTAACATAAGCATATGTTCCCAATTGCTGTACATATCCTGAACACCTTTAACACTACTGGGTTACCAAACGTTAAGCGTTACTAGGATTACCAAGCACCAAGAGTATGCTTGAAGTGGTTGTACTTATGTGCTTAAATAATCACTATTTAATCTACCTTAATTTAGCTTCATTTATTATCTAATTACTTAAAGAATTAAATGAAATTACATAAAACATTAAATGCATAAATAAACAATTAATCTATTTCAAAGTGCTGCAAGGTTTATCAGAAAGCTTATCTTTATTCCCATGCATACTACCATGCTCAAGTACAAAAGTGCTTGAATAAAGATCCATACACACTTTCACTCCTACTATGGGCACTTAGAAAAATATTCTAACTTTCAAATGACAAAACTATAAGAGCTTTGCTACAACTATGACAAAAGATGTCATAAACATGATGGGTTAGGATGTATTTATAGGCAAAAACAAACACTACGTCGATGAGGCCACGTTAATGCATTAAATCATGTGTTGATGGGCCCTAGTCGACGGGGCCCAGTCAACACAAATAATTTACGATTCATTAGATATATAGAATCATAATCATTATAGTTATTGGACATAGTTTCTTGGTTATTGATGAGCGGCGAGGTACCCCTACATCCAACCATACAAATGACAACCATTCATGCATGATCTAGTCGAATTTCATAGATGGGACTAGTTGTGGCATCTAGATCGTTAGGCTTTCATCACAATTCGTTACCTTCCCACTTGGACTAGTGGTAGCTTTGTCATGTATGGTTTAGTCCAAATTTAGGCATATGATGTTGTCTAATTCTATGCTACTCCTAATGACGATAAAGAGATAAATTAACTAAGTTAATGAACAATGAAAAATAAGATCTAAACTAGCCTATGTGCGATGAGTGTCTTCTTTTAATCATCTGTATATGCCTTGGACTTCGTGAGACTACTTTTGGAATTTCCAAGCATATGTCATTGCGTGTGCCAAATGATATACTGCTGAATTACCAAGTATCTACACTTAAATGCTCATGATTAAGATGTACTTATTTTGCTTAATGACAATAATAGTAAATAGCAATAAATGAAAACGTTAACTAAGAAGAATAGAAAATAATTAACCAATGAAATAAATAATTAAAGTAATAATAAATCTAAGTGAATGTGGCAATGATGGAAGTAATCTCAATCTTTATTTCTAGTCATGTAACATGTCCAAGTATGTCACACTCAAACAAAGGTGTCATATGATTACAAACGTTAGACTGTGGACATGTACTGGAAATAACAAGACTCTAAGAAAGACTATCAAAAACTAAGAACTAAAACTATCTTCTCTATATTATGTCTCAACAATGCACCCAAGTGTTGTATTTATAAGCTAGCACAGAGGGAGATGATATTGGATATCCAATATCACTTCTTGGGCTCCAATATCAGGTATTTGATATTAGGACTGATAGGTTCATGACTCATCATACCTCCATGATTGGATGAAAACTCATCCTTGAGTTAAAAAAAATGAGGAACAAGTTCTTTATAAAATATTGGAAAGGTATGGAATTATTGACTAACTTAAACAATAAACAAAACAATTAACTCTCACATGCCACAATGGTGTAGTATAAAAAATGGGACACAATATTGCAAGACAAAAATTGGGAAGCTCATGTAGTGCTTGGAGGCAATGGATCTCCCATTGGTTGCTTCCCTTTGTAACCAAGCTTGTGAAATTTGTAGAGAGCAAGCAATGCCTACAACTTTTCTTCTTCTGTCCATGGGTCATGTATCATCCAGGCTATTGAACTAACATGTGTTGATGTTGGTACGTCCCAAGGGCATGGTAGTTGCAAAAACATTTGATTGGCCTTCACGTACCAGACTGTAAACTGTCGTAATTCTTCCTCAAAGGTCCTAGATTTTTTTTTAATTCATGATAATTTGTCAATGTCCTAGCAAGGTCTGAGGCAACATCCTTTTATTCGTGGTATCGAGCTTTGATCACCTCTAATTCTAAGTTTGCCACATGCAACTTCTACAAAGTGTCTTTCTAATTGGCAAACCCTTTTTCATATAATGCATAGGTGGTCCCTACCTACTTCTCTAGGTCATTCTAAGGTTGACTTGCTTTTAACATGGTAAGGTTGGTATATCTAGGGTTAGCCAACACCATGTATTCTTTCAAATCTTCAATTTGTAGGTCTTTATTCTTTACTTCCAACTACTAGACTAGTGCATAGCTATCCAACATTAGCTGCCACTTAGTATTTTGTGTTGACAGGGACCCAATCCAAGCTTTAGGCATCTAGATTTCCTTCTCATTTATTTGCTTATACATGCCTACCTAGTCATGGAAGTGTTCCTTTAGCTTTTCATGCTTCTTGGTCTCATTTTGCCATGCATTAATTTCTATTGCAGACTTTTGTTGAATAGTGTGGACCTCTTCCATTAAGAGGGTTCTATTTTCTCTGGCCAATTTATTGATATCCTGGTTGATCCTCACTAGTTGTTCTCTTAATTGGTGGACACTCTCCTCAAGAATATTCTTTTTCTTTTCAATTGTGGTCAACCTTGAATTTCGGAGGCAAGCTGCTTGTTTTCCTCTTGCACGATGGTCAATGCGTTTTTATACGCGTAGGATTTTGCATCAACAACTAAGGCATTCCATACTACTTTCTTCTTTTCTTGTTCTATAGCTAGACTCTCCTCAGTCAACTTGGCCTGTATCTCCATCCTAAATTATTCTAGCTAGTTAGGTGCAAAAAACCAGGAAAGGTCTCATCTTTCAACTCTCAAGGCAACCAGCTCTTGTTGTAACCTTTGCACTTCTGCTTCTATCTACCCTAACTTTAGCCATAACTAGCTTTCCTTTAGTGGCTATGAGGTCTAACTATGCCACAGTGACATCACTGGGGATGTCAAACAAGGTGGTCATCACTTACCCTATCTACAACAATTGATCTAGCACATCCTCATGCACCATAGGAGTCATCGAAGTCCCAACCAACATTTATGCATCTTTGGTCCCAGCAAGATCTACTAGGGGCACAACAAGCACATTAAATGATTCTTTGATATGATCTGTAATCACTTATACTGCCCCTGCCACATCCTAATATTGCATTACCACAACTATGGCACCTTCTCCAGTTTCAAGTATCACTTGGAAGGATGCGACATTTTTAGAGATTTTCTTGGACCATTGGGATCCTCTTTCTGATTACAACAAGATCTCTCCCCTTGTTGGATTAGTTGAAATGGTGGGTTGTATGTTATCATTGAGTACTTTGAAGAGATTACACTCATCTTTGCTTCCCTAACTAACAACCTTAACGATTTTCTATAAATGACTCATTGAGGGCCTGTAGTCTTACGGTGGTGGTGGTGGTGGAGCTTGTGTTTTTGGACACTGTTCTTCTCTGATTCTTACTCTTCACCAAGGTCTTTTTTGGTGTTGTATGTTTGAGAGGTTCGATGAAAGAGACGTTCTGAGCCTTCCTAGGAATATCATTTGTATACCCCAAGATTCTAGCACATTTGCATAAGTTTCTAGTTGGGTGAGGGAATGGGAGTGTTGGTTTCCCCTTTTTCTCCTCAAACTGCCTCTGAATTTCAGTGAAGTAGAATTGGAAAAGATTCACCACATATTTTCCCATTAGGATAGCACTTCCCCTAGCTGCATATGTTGAGATTCGGTTGAGCCCTTTGGTGGAAAATAGATGGTATGTATCAATATTGAAATATGTCCTCTCCTCTAGAGTTAGTTCATTATATGTTTTGCCTTCTTTGCCATATGCTCATTTCAGCCACAATTTTCTAGTGTCAGGTTGGATTTGGTGGATAGATGGGCTACCTTAGCCCCTTCATTTGGAAAATTAAGAGTTGCTACAATTGCCTTGACTGAGAAAGAGACATTAACTCTACAAATGTTTATAGTGGTGCCTTCATCTTTGTTATGCCAGAATTGGTGGATCTCACCAAGGTACCATTCGTCACTGTTTGAGAGAGTAGGCCATAAGGATGATGCTTGAAGTTGCATCTGAAACGTTTTCGGGGCAAACTTCATAAATGGACCAAAATTCATCTCCACGATGATCATGGTCAACATGGACTTTTCTTGGATGGCCTTAAGACATTTAGGGGGCAACATGGGACATTGTCCCTACACGAGGGCCTATGGTTCTACAACCTCTTCTTGGACTAACTATCCTATGACAGGAGCCCCTCGATGAATGTTGAATGATTAATCTTTCTGCTCCTTATGCTCTGCACATTCACTTTGTTAGCCTCAGCCACATCGTGGGTGCTTGGCTGCTCTCTACAAAGGTTCTCCTTATGCTCCTCTTTTTAGGGCCATCTACAATCAAGTAAAGATTAGGTCTTACTAAAGTATCGATGGTTACCATTAATATATGTATACCATACTCCAAACCCTAATTCATTAAGTGCTTAATTCATATGATTATAGAGTTAGAAAAGTTTCCAAGAAAAATTCCCAAAGAGTGTTTATCTTCTTTTACAACCCTTCGCAATCAATTCCTTTTTTCTTATGTGTGACTTATTATAATGGTTATGGTCCCTTGGGTAAAAAAAATTAAGGTTTTTGACATTACCACGATTGACTTTTCGGTATAACACTTATGATTTTTAACATTCTTACCCTTATAATACCCTTCGAGCATTAGTAAATTATCAAAAATTGGGACAAGTTTTCCACACAAGCAACCCCCACAACTAACTTGAACACTCCAGGTTTAGATAGGTATAGACAACATAGAAATTAGAGTGGTAGAGAGCCAAATATTATAAGTAGAAAGTGGATGGGCAGAGCTCTAAGTTATGAGAGAAGATTTGAACAACTTCCCTAGTTGCTAATGATGAGAATGAAGTTTGGGCACTCGATATTAGGTATCTGACATCACGTTTCACCTGATATTGGGTACTCGATATCAAGGTCCAAGAATATGCATTAAATCAGATAACTAAGCATGGAAAATGAAGCTCTCTGATTGGTTGGAAGGTTTAAAGTTAGGTCCATAATTCTGGGGTAAGTGGAAAATCAGTTTAGGGCATTAAAAGTGTAAGAAGGTGGAGTCAACAATGTGAAAATCTTTAGAATAAGCAAGAAAAAGAACATTGAAATCGAGGTTGTGGATGGATCAAGTTACATAAGAAGGGAAACTATGAAATTTAATAATTATGCACTTGGAAGGTTAAGAATGATGTGGTTGTGTTAAACACGTACAAGTTACACAAGTGGGTCCTCCCCAAAGCAGGCTCTAGCTTATGATGCCCTTGTGTAACCACACCTAAAAATGTTCGTGGGCACTAAAGGGGTTAAATGCAACGCATGCTTGTGCAACAAAACACACATGTTAAAAGCACCAATTTGAGATAATAACTCTATGTTACATAAAACCACAAGTTAGGATCAAATAGACAACGAGATGAGATGGACTATAGAAAGGATTGTAGAAATTGGGACATGAGGTGCCTTACCATAGACATAATGAATCCTTGTGTATTATTAATGGTTAAATAATCATGAGTCCTTCTTTCCAAGATTCAAACCAGGTCCAAACCACATTTCAGTGAAATCACATTATTTCATCATGTCGGCGAACAACCATTAGACTATTATAGTTACAAGGAATAACATCACTTGGCATTTTGTCCAAGGGAGGAGCTTCTTTATGGCACATGTGTTTTTTTTATGGTTTTGAGAAGCTGTCAACCTTTAAGCATGGGTACATGTCTTTCCAGTGGGACCTATAGAATTTATTCAGTGCCTTTTTATAGTACTCTTACTTCCATTTTTCGTTAGATCTACAAGGATATAATTACTACCTCAGTAACCTAATAGAACATACAGAAGTGGCCAAAGAGAATCCACAGATCCCCTTGATGTCGCACCCCTTACATTCCACCTTGTTTCTGCACTCTTCTACCCAAACACAATGATTACGAATTTATTTTTAGGTTGTATGATGGAAAATAATATCATTATGAATAGGGTAAGAACCTCTTATTAATGGAATGAGTGGATGGATGGTGTGGTCTCAATGTCTGAATAATCAGTCCCTTATGACTTGACAACATAAAGAAAACCTCATCTCAATGGACTACATGATTGTTTTATTCATAAGAGAAATTACATAACAAAGAAAATGAAAACAATAGATAGAAAAAATAGGAAAAATTATATCAAGAAATAGGAGAATGACAAAAATTATATTACAAAAAGATAAAAAATACTTAAGAATCCTGAAGATTAGAATTGGTGGTGGGGGGGGGGGGACCCCATGACTAAACACTTGACCATGATAAGAATTAATAAGTGGATAGGTAGGATCCATACATGTATAAAATATTGGAAACCGTTCATGCCCAAACCACCAGGTGTTTGTTGATGTTGTGGTGGCTAGGTAGACAAATCATTGGTTACACACTTGATTGTTAAATGTTTGGTGGATTAGGGTATGAGGTGTGTTATCATGATAGATGTTTGGCCCACAATTGCATCCTTGATCATGATATAGTATGCATGGATTTGTTGGTCTCCCCACGCTTGTAGATTCATTACTTGTGTTTGGAGTTAGAGTAATAATGGATGGTGGCTCGTGTGTAGGATTAGAGGATGTGATGGTGAAAAGGAAGGTCATGTACTAGATTGGCATTATGTTGGCTTGGATGATGTGGTAGACCCATGAGTCTTTTGCTTTGGCTTACGACCTTTCCTCTAGAAGGGATGTTCTTAAAGTTGCAGTTGAGACCCCCTAGTATCAGCATATTTATGCACATTTGCAACACAAGTGGCATTCTTTTGTTAATATTGTGGTGTTAAACCTTCTTATGTCTTGGGTGGTGGCATGTAATGAGGTGGAGTATGAGAATATCAAGGGTAGGATGGATGATAAGAGGTGCGAGGTGGTGATCCCTCAAGAGATGTCAAGGGTTGATGATACTCGAAAGAGTGGTAGTGGTGATTTGAAGTAGAGGACATAGAACTAGTTAGAGAAATAAGGTGTTGAACATAATATCTGTGTGGGTTTGATGGATAGGAAGGATAGGGCTGATTTGGTGGTAGCCTCCCCCATGACTATGGTTGTTGCCATTGTGGTTGATGATAATATTGAGGTTGGTAATAAGTCCCCCTAGGATAGTACAATTTGTTGTGGGATTATCTATAATTACCTTGTGGAAGAAGAAATCTCCTAGGCATGTGCTTCTATACAAACTTTCAATTTAATGCACCTGCCCAATGCTCATGTAGATGCAATAAGATTGGGGAATGACCTTTCCGATGGTCATATATGTAGATGTCACATCCATTATCTTCTTCTGTGGTTGAGTCTATACCCTCACTTCCTTTACCCATTTTTCCTATTTGCCAAAAAACATTCCTAACTGTTTCTTCATTCTGTACCCTTTGTTTAGCATGATTTCTTGGCTTGTTTTGCATGATCCTCTCCTCAATCATCTCAATATGGGTTATAATGTTTTCATATATCCATTTGAACATCCTATTAAACTTTGCTTCAAGCTCATCAATAGACTTCTATATCGGCAAGGTTTGTTACGGAATCACCTTATCAAGAGCTACCTCTTTCTCTGTAACATAGATATGGAGCTTCTTCTATTGAAGAGTTCGGTCCCAATGATTTTTCTCAACATTCTCCCATTTTCATATCTCTCCTTCTTCTTTTGCCACACATTCAATTAGTTCTCAGACCTGATGGGCTTATAGATCATATAATTGACCTGGGGCATACATCCCAAGGGTCTCCCTTATTTCATTATGAAGCCCATCTATGATGTGGAATAGTTGCCTTTCCTCAAAGAAACCATAGCCTNAACTTTCAATGTTATACCAAGCACAAGCATCATCGAAGGCTTGTAAATGATGTTGCAAATTTGAATCATAACCTCCTTTAAATTCAAGAATATTATTCATATCAAGCCTGGGTAGGCGACTCTCTTTGCGATGCCTGCGAGATATCTTAACTACCTCTGTGATCTGCATTAGGCCCAAAATGGCCAAAAAGGGTTTATCATCATCATATAGGTTGTGATGAAAATTTTGATTCGGTTGATTATGATAATTTTGTTTATGTTCATGTTGATGACTATGATCGTTCTTGAGGGTTCGATTTTTGTTTCTATTCCAATCCTTTAGTGGAGCTTTATCTTCATACCTATGTTCATCTTTGTTAGAACTAGACATTAAAAGAAAAGAGGAAGATGAGGAACCAGAAGGATTGCCATGTTTTCTATGGTGTTCCCTAGGGTGCCTTAATGTATCATTTCTTGGTTTTGAGAAGGTCTTAGGCCTTGAGGCCTCCCCTAGTTCAAGACTTACGTCATCTCCTCGAAGATTGTCTACCTTAGGTGAATGTAGTCTTTGAGTGTTGTCAAGGTGGTCATGAACATAAGAAACCCCTACATAAGGTTGGTCACTCCAATTTTCCTCATTATATATCTCATTAGTTCTCCAATGAATGTTTTCATTATACAGTACATTATTGCTTCCTTGTGGAAGAGACATTGTCATTGGCTTATTATGTGTTAATATTTTCTAAAGGATATATCATTAATACCTTTATAGCGATCATGTATGATGTAACTAATTTAGATAACTAGCACCATGCCTAGTAGTGGTGCCAATGATGAGCAGTGAGGTACCTCTACGTCCAACCATAAGAATCACAAGTGTTCATGCATGATTCAATTCAATTTTGTGGATGGGACTAGTTGTGGCATCTAGATCATTAGGCTTTGATCATAGTTCACTATCTTCCCACTTGGACTAGGGGTAGCTTTGTCATGTATGGTTTAGTCCAAAGTGAGGCATATGATGTTGTTTAATTCTATGCTACTCCTAATAACAATAAAGAGATAAATTAACTAACCTAATAAACAATGGAAAATAATATCTAAACTAGCCTATGTGCTATGAGTGTCACTCTTAATCATCTATATACACCTTGGACTTTGTGAGACTACTTCTAGGATTGTCAAGCATATGTCACTAGGTGTGCCAAACGATACACTATTGGATTACCAAGTATTTACACTTAAACAATTGTGATTAAGGCGTACACATTCCACTTATTGATAATAATAGTAAATAGTAATGAATGAAAATGTTAACTAAGAAGAATAGAAAATAATTAAATAATTAAAGTAATAATAAATCTAAGTGAATGTAGCAACAATGATGGAAGTAATTTTGATCTTTATTTCCAATCATGTAACATGTCCAAGATGTCACACTCAAACAAAGGTGTTATACAATTACAAACATTAGAGTGCAGACATGCACTAGGAATAACAAGACTTTAAGAAAGACTATTAAAAACTGAGAACTAAAACTATCTTCTCTATATTATGTCCCAACCATGCACCCAAGTGATGTATTTATAGGCTAGCATGGAGGAGACGATATTGGATATTTGACATGACTTCTTCGCCTTCGATATCAAGTACCTGATATTGAGGCTCATGACTCATTAGTTATCATATAGATTTCTAATATATTATAGACATTCATCACATGTGTTCTTATGTATGTTATTAGTAATACTCTTTCCATAACATGTATATAAGATTGGGATTATTGTGACTTTTGGTTAAATTTTGCAACTAGTTATTTAATTGAACTAACTTATTTAATGCAATCATCATATATATTAATACCACTGTGACAATGTAGACATCACACATTGCAACAATATAATAACCATTTATAATAATGAAAATGGTTTAATGAGTTTTATTAGTACTAAAGCATACATAAACATGCAAACTTTTAAGAAATTTCATCTCAAACCATAAAAGCAACATGAATCTAAGGTTCATTTTTCCCCTACTATGTCTTGTAACACATTTAGAAGCTCTTAGAATGGGGTCATGCCCCACTCATGTTTCAATTTCCAATGGCAAATTTGAATATCAATGGTCATTGCAACTTCTTGCCTCATTGCACCCACATTCTACTAGCATCACAACCAATTATTCTACACAAAATAAGTCTCATAGTACCCTTGAGTTTAGTTGGTGACCTATTGTTTTCAACAAATCTAGTCATAGTCATCTTGCATCAAAGTCAACATGTATTCACAACATTACTCCTTTATCCCATTAACATGTACTAACACATTAAGGTAGACAAAGGAGTTGACAATGATTTACTATGGTCAACTATCTACCTACAATCATAATAAAATCAACATAAATTAATGTTTAAAAATTAATCTATTAATACAGAGATTCAATAATTCTTAGATATATTGATAACTAATCATGATTAAACATAATGAATAATCTATGAGTAATGAGTCTTACAAACAAACCACACCTCAATGGTAATATGCCACGTGCTTAGATGTGCATGGTACATGGCATATTTCATGTTTTACTTTAAATGCAAAATAATTAAAATGCATTTCCTAGAATATACTACATAAAAATGAGTTGAGTTTGGAAAATTAAACATACTATAAACTTGAGTTGTTCTTTGAGCACCTCCCTCACACCATTGAAGGCAATATTTAAAATCAAAATTTTGTATCCATACCATTAGACTCTTTTACCTACTTCATAAGGTGCTCATGCATTTAAAAACATTTATACATAGATGCCTTTAATATAGGTAGTGATGAGTCATGATTTTGTTAGTTCCAATATTGGAGCCTTGATATCAGATACGCGATATCGGATCCTAAGAAATGATGTCGGATATTTGATATCGTCTCTTCCGTGCTAGCCTATAAATACAACACTTTAGTGCATGATTAGGATATAGTTTAGTTTTATATTTTAGTTAGCGTTTTCATAGATTATTGATTTCTAGTTCTATTATTTCCCAATGCATACCCATAGTGTGATGTTTGTAATTGTATGACACCCTCATTCAAGTATGATGTACTTAGACATGTTACATGACTGGAAATAAACATTGAGATTACTTTTATCATTGCAACATCCACTTAGATTTATTATTGCTTTCAATTGTTTAATTATTTAATTATTTATTATTTTCCTTAGTTAATGTTTCCATTTATTGCTCTTTATGATTCTTGTCATTAAGTAGAATGAGTATGACTAGTCGCAAGCGCTTAAGTGTAATTACTTGGTAACCCACTAGTGTATCGTTTGGTAAGCCCAATGATGTACACTTGGCAATTCCAATGATATTTATACAAAGTCCAAGGCATGTGTGGACGATTAGGAATAGATTTTACTTTCCATTGTTTATTAGCTTAATTAATTTATCTCTCTATTATCATTAGGAGTAGCATAGAATTAGGTAACATCAATCATATGCCTCACTTTGGACTAAACCATATGTGACAAAGCTACCACTAGCCAAAGTGGGAGGACAACAAACTATGATCAAAACATAATGATTTAGATGCACAACTAGTCCCATTCGTGGAATTCGACCGGATCGTGCATGAACACTTGTGATTTGTATGGTTGGATGTAGGGGTACCTCGCTGCTCATCAGGTAGAATTAACAATTAGTTGATTAAGAGACCAACAAATTACCAACTAAGCAAGTTGTCAGAGTTGTAAACTTCATTTTTACTTGAAAACCAATGAGTTTAATTTAGTTTTTTTATTTCTCACTTGATCCGAATATGTAGTGTGGTTTGGAAATCATAGCTTTAATCCCAATTGATATTCTTATAATGATTAGAATCTAAGATACAACCTAAAAATTTTAAATCATATACATTTATTATTTTTTACTAGAGAATGGTTGGAGCACTAAAATTAAGAACCACAATTTTATATTTTTGAAGTATACAATTAACCACTTGTCCTACTTTCCAATTTACTTTATAAAGTGATGGTGTAAATTTAATATTAGTTTAAACTTACAAACTGTTATTCAATATTAATGTGTTAAGTTGCCATTAGTATTGTTTTTATAGTAAAATCCTATAATTAATTATTACATTAAGATGAATTAGAAAATTTATTAGCAAGGGACCATTAGTGGAGTTATAGTAAGGTGTTTTTTTCTCAAGTTAGAAGATATGGGTTTGAGCCTAGGTATAGCCAATCACTTGAGATGGATAGGCTTTTGTGACCCTCCTAGAACGCTTAATGAGATGAGCATTAAATGCATTAAAGCTCTAAATAATGATCCTATGGTATCTCTAATAAAAATTTGTTAGTACCCTATGCTTTTTTACTATATCTACCCCTAAAATAGATAATCAAATTTTAAAACACATAAGTAAAACTAAAAGTTAGCTGAAACGACAACTTTTAGATAAAGACCCTTATCGGTAATAAAGGACCCCATATAAGCATAAATTATTGTTTCAAGGCCATTAAAATATTACCCTTCATGATTTGCTAAAACTAGGGATGCACATACGATGCTTTCTAATTTAACATCAATCTCGTGCTAACCATGTACTTATTATTTATCCTTTATGCAATTATTTTAATAAAATTAAATATAGAGCCTTGTGGAATATTTTTAATACATTGTTGAGTTGAGGTTGGAAATCTTGTGGAATGTCTAAAAACTATGATGGGTGGAATGTCCAAATGAAGGTGTTGTTTAATTACCATGAGTTTCTAAGAGTCATGGAAAATGGAGTTGTAGATATTGCTAAGAATGCAACAGAAGTACAATGGACCATCCACCATGAGGCCAAGAAAAAGGATCAGAAGGCACTATACTTTATTCATCAAGGAGTCAATGATGAGATTTTTGAGAAGATTGCAAGAGAAACTTCATCAAAGGAAGCTTGGGATATTTTAGTCATGGTGTTCTTGGAAGTGGATAAAGTTAAAGAGGTGAAACTCCAAACCTTACGACATTAGTATGAGTTGTTACAAATGAAATTGTCTAAAAATATCACCAAATATATAAGTCGAGTTCTTGCTGTGACAAACTAGATGAAGACCTATGGAGAGGAGCATAAAGATAAGATCAAAGTGGAGAAGATTTTATAGACTCTCATGCCCAAATTTGAGCATATTGCAGTGGTAATAGAGAAAGGCCATAATTTTTCTAAGTTGATAGTTGAGAATTTGTCTGGTGAGTTGCAAGCTCATGAGCAATGGATAAATGAGAAGAAGCAACATGAGAAGCTAATTGAGCAAGCATTCCAAAGTCAACTCTCTACCAAAGGTGCTCAAGCTAAAAAAAAATCAACAGAGTGCTAGTTCTCAATGCAAAGGACGAGGATGTGGTGGTCATAGTAACAACCATGGAGGGTGTTGTGGTTATAGTAACAACCATGGAGGTAGAGGCATTCAAAATAATGATCAAGAGAGTTTAGGTTCAAGTCACAGAGGTTGGGGTAGAGGTTGAGGTCATGGACATGGTAGAGAAAGGTATGATAAATCTACTGTTCAGTGTTATTCTTGTCACAAATTTGGCCATTATTCAAATGAGTGCATATATAAGGAGAATAATAAGAAGGCTTATTGTGTATAAGAAGAAGAAGATGATGGTGATCATGCTCTTTTCAAGGTTACTATAACAAGTGAAGCATCAAACTACCACACATGGTTGCTTGACATCGAGTGTACCAATCACATGTGTGACAAGAAGGAGCTTTTTGTTGATCTTGATGAGTCAATTCGCTCTAAAGTCAAATTTGCTGATGATTGCACTATATTAGTGATGGGTAAAGGATGAATACTCATTAAGTTGAAAAATGGGGATCACAAGTATATTTTAGATGTATTTTATACACCAAACATGAAGAGTAATCTACTTAGCATGGGTCAGTTGCTCGAAAAAGGGTATGAGATGCAGTTACATGACAATCAACTCTCTGTTATTGATAAAAGTGGTACAATCATTCTTAAAGCTCCTTTGATGATAAATTGTATGTTTTGAGTTAATATTACTAGTGAAGTTTATGCTTGTCTCAATGCTGTTATACAAGATGAATCTTGGTTGTGACATCTTTACTTTGGTCATCTAAATTTCCATAGTTTGAAGTTACTTGCACAACGAAATATGGTGAAAGGCTTGCCTAGCATACATCATGTTGACTAGTTATGTGAAGTTTGTATTCTTGAAAAACATACAAGAATGCCATTTGTAGCAAGAAATAATCAACATGTAGGACAACCACTTGAGCTCATCAATTTTGATGTGTGTGGTCCTATGAATGTCCTATCAAATGGTAACAATAGGTACTTCCTTACCTTTATTAATGATCTTACCAAGAAAACATGGGTTTATTTTATGAAAAGGAAGTCTAAAGTTTTTGATTATTTTAAGAAGTTCAAAGCTCATGTTGAAAGGAAAAGTGGTTATTCTGTTAAAATTCTAAGAATTGATGGTGGGGGTGAATATAATTCTAATGAATTTACTAAGTATTGTGAAGAGTAGGGAATAGAGCATGAGGTTACAATTGCTTACACTCCACAACATAATGGAGTTGTTGAGCGAAAGAATCAAACCATCATGGACATGATGAGGAGCATGCTCAAGGCTAAAAGATATCCCAATTCTTTTTCGGTAGAATCTATTTCATGTTCTGTTTACTTGCTAAATAGAGCTCCAACAAGGAGTATCCAAAATATCACCCCTATAGAAGCTTGCAATGGTTTCAAGCCAAATGTAAAACACCTTAAGTTTTTTTGGCTTTATTACTTATGCCCTTGTTCCAACAGAAACAAGAACAAAGCTAGATGATCAAGGGGAGGAGACTATTTTTATTGGCTATAGTTGTGGTGTGTACAATTTATTCAACTTGGTGACAAAGAAGGTGATGGTGAGCAAAGATGTGACCTTTGAGGAAGATGAGGCTTGGAATTGGAATGTAATTGTAAATAATGACTCTCAAAAAAATCATACTACAATTCTTAATGAAGTTAATGAATTTGCATTTCCCACCACAAATGAAGAAACTTCATCAATCTCTACTCAATAAGATCCTACATCATAAGCTTTCTTAGAAATTGGTAGGCCAAGACAACATTGCCAACAAACAGTTACTTTGCGGGAGTACAAGGTACTTTCTAATAATGTTGTTGATGATGATGGGAACTTGGTGCACTTTGCTATGTTTGTAGATCATGAACCTGTGTCTTTTGAGGAAGCTATTCAAGATCCTAGATGGATGAATGCCATGAATGAGGAGATAATTGCATTTGAAAAGAATAACACATGGGAGCTTACTAATGTTCCACATAATCACAAGGCTATTGATGTGAAGTGGGTGTTCAAGACAAAGATAAAGTCAAATGGTGAAGTGGGAAGGTATAAAGCAAGATTGGTGGCAAAGTGTTTGGAGTAGAGACTTAGCCATGATTACCAAGAGGTATTTTCTCCTATAGCTCGAATTGAAACAATCATACTTAAAATTTCTTGGGCTGCGCAGAATCATTGAAATATCCATCAAATGGAGGTCAAGTTGGCCTTTTTAAATGGCCCACTTGAAGAGGAAGCTTTTGTCAAGCAACCACCAGGTTTTATAAAGAAGGAGAGTGAAGATAAAGTGTATACATTGAAGAAAGCACTATATGGGCTACAATAAGATTGGGTTCCAAAATTTTTCTTCTAAACATGCATTATATGTGAAGGTTAATGATTTTGGTGATACATTATTGTTGTGTCTTTATGTTGATGATTTGATCTTTATAAGCAATAATTCCATAATGATTGAAGATTTTAAGAAGTCCATGTTGCAAGAGTTTGAAATGACATATCTTGGCTTAATGTCATATTTTTTAGGAATAGATGTAATTTAAAGTAATGATGGGACATTTATCTACCAAAAGAGGTATGCTACAAAACTTCTAAAGAGGTTTTATATGCATGATTGAAATCCTGTATGAAATCCTATGGAGGTCGAAACTAAATTGCCAAAAGAATAGGATGAAGCATGTGTTGACTCCACCTATTTCAAGTAGATTGTTGGGAGTTTGAGATATCTTACATGCACCAGGTCTGATATTTCCTATGGAGTTGGGTTAATTAGCAAGTTTCTAGAATCTGCTCGTCAATCTTATATGCAAGTCGTCAAAAGAATCCTACAATATATTAAGGGTACTTGTGACCATGACCTATTTTATTCTTCTTCTAAAAATTATGTTCTTGTAGTCTACTTCGATAATGACTGGGGTGGAGATATAGATGATCATAGAAGTGCTTCTAGGTATTGTTTTAATTTTGGTGGCATTGCTTATTCATGGTCATCAAAGAAATAGCCCATTGTTGCACTATCAACCTATGAAGTAGAGTATGTAGCTACTGCCTTAAGTGCATGCTAAGAAATTTGGCTGCATAACTTAATGAATCAAATTTTTGCTCTCATTGAAGGATCCATTAAGATTTTTGTTGATAATATTTTTGTAATCAACATGGCAAAGAACCCAATCACACATGTAAGAAGCAAGCACATCGACACATGCTTTCATTTTTTGAGAAATGAAGTTAGCAAGAAGAAGATTGAGTTGGAGTATTATAAGTTAGAAAACCAAGTGGCTGACATCCTCACCAAACCTTTGAAGTATGAAGCCTTTATCAAGGTGAAGGGTTTGCTAGGAAAGACAGAGTTATTGAATCAAACTTAAGGGGAGAATATTGGTTGTAAGCCTAATTCTAGAGATATTTTATTTACTGTTGATGAGTGGCAATGTACCCCTACACCCAACCATACAAATCACAAAGCGTTCACACATGATTTAGTTGAATTCCATGGACTTTATCATTTCTAGTGCACAAGTCCTCTAGGAAGTGAATCTTGCCTTAAGATCAATCGTTGTCTTCCCAATTACACTTATGATGTACACTGGTATGATTAAGTGTAATTGGGGCATCTAATTTTTATCATTTTTTATTTTTATGGTTTTGATACTTAAAAGAGAAATAAAGTAGTTGGACTAACTAATTTAATTTAACTAATTAACTAATGTCTAGCTAGTCCTAACATAAGCAGCCAGTCCCACTTTTCGTACATGTCTTGAACCACATCTCCAATGCTAGGAGACTATGTGCTACTCTACTAGGTGTACCAAGCAATAACGCTACTAGGATTACCAAGTGAATACATGTTACACTTGAAATAGTCATACTTATGTGTGTAATCTATCTTGCTTAATTGCTTCATTAACTTACTTTTTGGAAAACATTTAATAAATAATTGAAATCATTGAATAAATAATTGAAAATATTAAATGCATAAGCAAAATATTTAATCTATCCAAGTGCTACAAGGTTTATCAGAAAGCTCATCTTTATTGCCACACACACTATTGTGCTTAGGTACAACAATGCTCAAATAAAGATCTATACACTCAATGACTCCTATTGCAGGCACTCGAGAGAAAAATTTTAACTTTCAAATGGAAAAACTGCAAGAGCTTCGTTGCAACTACAATCTGTCATGTCATAAATGCAGCTAGTGGGCATGTATTTATAGTTGACTACAAACACTACGTTGATGGGGCCACATCGACACATGATATGATGCGTCAACTATGCCTCGTCAACAAGATCCCATCAACAAGGCCATGTCAATGAGGCCTCATCGACGTAGCCGACAGAACTACAACTCATCATACCCCCATGACTGAATGAAAACTTGTCCTTGAGTTCTTTTACAAAATTGGGAAGCTATGGGATTATTGACTGACTTTTCTCAAACAAAATATATTGACTAACTTGACAAAAAATAAAATGGGGTGCCCAAGTGTACGATCAACACATTATAAAAGAGGATGGTGTTCAGGACACAAAATTGAACATCATGGCACAACTTTTCAAAATGCACGTTCCTTGATAATGTGAAGTGTGGTGGAAAAGATCAAACGGTCCTAGGTAGTGGTGGTTCCTAAGGCTCTGAGGGACCTTCACCAACTTCATGCACGGGCAGTAGTTGAGGCTATGGCTATCCTGTTGTTGCTACAACTTCAAGTAGGAGGCAAAAAGCATCCAAAAATGCTTTCATTTTCTCCTCCTTGCTTCTAGGATCATGCACTATCCATGCAGCTTCACCAATGTGGGTTAGAACGAGCACATCCCAAGGACACAAGATTATTGGAAATAGGTCCTTTCCATTAATGAACCAGGCAACAAAATGTTTGTGTTCAATGTTGAATGCCCTGACTATGTCCTTCAACTCCTCGTAGTCATTCCTCAATTTGGCTAGGTTCTTAGCAAGTGATCATTAATCTCTAAACCATGCTCTTAAAACTTTGAGTTCAGCGTTTGCAGTTTCAAGCTTTTGCTTGGTACCTTTGTGGTACTTGAACTTTGCCTCATATAACAAATGTTAGCTAGTCACTTGTTTCTTCGACTTTGACCACAGTCGTCAAGTAGTTAACATTGCCAGGTTTGCATATTGAAGATTGGTCAACTCCATATATTCTTTCATTTCTTCAATTTGCAACTCCTTCAAGCAAATCTTTGCTTTGTTGTAGGTGTCAATCCCATCAATGATGGGTTGCCAGACTTCTCTTCCCTATTGGGGTTACTAGAGTGCTTTATTCATTTTCACCTTTGCCATTTGAATGCATTTTTTGTTAACTTCCTTCTGCAGGCCAACTTGGTCTCTGTAGTGATTCTTCACTTTTTCAAACTTCAGAGCCTCATTCTTCTAGGTGTTAATTTTGATGGTAGACTTTTGGTGCAAGCCATGCACTTTCTTCATTAACAGATTTTGATTCTCTGTAATCAATTTCCTCAATTCAGTGTTTACCCTAGCAAGTTGCTCCTGTTGTTGATGAATAAATTCTTGCATTTGGTCATTCTGAGCATCAACATTGCATAGGCAATGATTTTGTGTGGTTAGGGTCTCATTATTTTGATGCATCTGTGTTAAGTCCTTCTGAATTGAATATATTTTTGCTTCAACTATGGACTAGTTAAAGATGGTCGTTACTGCCTCCTCCTCAACCTTTTGGAATCATTCCTAAAAATGTTTGAAAGCTTCATCTCTTTTTACTATTGGGATGAGGATCATAGGATCAGCAAGTCAGGCATGTAGTTTGGTAACCTCTACAACCAAGCATTGATTTCATTGTTAAGCTATTTTGAGTTGCTCCTTCAAAATAATGCTTTTTCCTCTTGCATTCAGTAACTTCGATTGGGTTGCAGTGATGTCTTTTAGAAAATCAAAGATATTCGGGATCGGTTGCCTAGTTCCCACTAGTTATTCTAGCAATTATTCATGCTAGGCTACGTTTAACTTTCTGTTCATTGTGCTTGTGGATGTTTGACATCTTGAAGTACAGATACATTTACTACAGACATCATGGGTATATTTAATGCTTTAGCAACATGATCAAAAATAACTTCAACTGTTGTTTCTTGCCCTTGGTGCTACATCACCAAGATAATTACCCCTTTGCCTTCCTCCAAATGCACCAAGAAGGTGGTGACATTCCTAGAGATATCTAGGAATAAATGGTGTTGAGATAAAGATACTCTCACCTCCAAAGCATTAGGATCTAACCTTGTAGGTAGCTTTGTTCGTTGGGTAGAGAAGACTGGTCCACCCCTCTCCATCTAGCTAACTGTTTAGGCCACCTCATTAAGGTGACTCATTGTCGGTTGGTACATAGATGGATCTACCCCACTCATTCCTGCATGTTGCTCTTGTTTCCTCAAGAATTGTTTTCAAATTTTGCACAGATGCTCAATGGCTGTGCAGGCCTTTGGTGTTGTTTCCTAAGTGGGTGGTGGAGGCAATTGCTCCTCTTCTTGGGTCATCGTTGGTATCTTCTCTTTCATGATCTCAGACCATGAGGCCAAATGAGTATGCTTGGGTGTATCATTGGAGTAGTGAACAATTCCTATCCTTTTGCAAAGTTTTCAAATGAGGCATGGAAAGGGTAGGGTTTTTCTTCCATGTTTGTTTTCTTTGAAACGCTTCTTAATCTTCAAGTAGAGCAATTGTAAAAGGTTGATGAAAAATTTCTTGCTTAGAGTGGCGCATGCTTAGGCGAAGAAGGCAGTCACCTTACTTGGCCTCACCATTGTGTTGAGGTGATAGGCCACGATTTTAAAATAGATGTGCTCCATTGGTGTGAGTGTGTCGTACTCCTTACGGTCAACCTCGTAGCACCGTTGTGTCCACTTCTTCTTTACCTTGGGATCACCTTGTATTGGTAGCTATGTTTTGGTGTTAAGCAACCCTAGTGCCTATGCTATAGCTTCTATCGAGTAGCACACTTGAATGTCCTTGATCTTGACTATGGATCCCAACCTTCGATTGTTTCAAAAGAGGTATGTCTCTCCCATGTACCACTCCCCATTGCATGTTATTGTTGGCCACATGGGAGAGA
The DNA here is from genome assembly GCA_015680685.1 of Gnetum montanum. Classification (NCBI taxonomy): domain Eukaryota; kingdom Viridiplantae; phylum Streptophyta; class Gnetopsida; order Gnetales; family Gnetaceae; genus Gnetum; species Gnetum montanum. The sequence continues at coordinate 606,007 of MNCI01005887.1, forward strand.
TTTGCAGTTGAGTCTTAACATCTGCTAGAGCTTTCTCTAAGAATGGTCCAAAGTGGATTTCTTGAAGAATGGATTGTTGAATTTTTTGGGACCTAATGATATCAAGGTAGGCTTGAGTCAAAGTGACCTCAATCCTTGGCATGGGTCTAGGCACTTCTCCTCATTATGATTGTTCAGTAGGCACTTCTTCTTCTAAATTCTGTTAGGTAGATTCCACTTTGGGCTTCTCATGAAGAGGTCCCATTGCATGGGTTGCTTCTGGTAGTTCTTGGTCTTGTTCTTGTTGGCCCCTTTCAACTTTGAGCAATTTCTCCTATGGTTGAGAAGGTTTTCCTTCCTACAGGCATTTTGGTTTGGGTGCCATCTATAATCACGATAAGACCATAAGTTAGTAATCATTGTGTAACATAAAGCAATTGGGATACCTTTATCTCTTAAGGATAGTTACACTTGGCTAAGTTGTGATTATGGCTAATTTAGTTACTCCAATTATCATTTTATTTATGTGTTATCATTAATAAATCATCTTGGAGGTTGTTGGAAGTATCGAAAAAGTTGATGTTGATATGTTGTTAACCCTTTGGGGAGGGGGTGTTAAACAAATTTTCAAAGATCTTCATTGGAAACCTTAAGGTTTGCGACCCCCATGATAAAGAGCTTATCTTTGATAAGTGTAGGGTTGAAGAACATAGTGATTTGGACAAATGGTTTGGAAGTTAAGGGCTTTGGAAGGTTTTGGGCTCCGAAAAATTGCAAAAACTCCCTGTGTGTTATGAGCAAATTACAAAAAAAAAATTCTAAGTACATGATAGTATATATAATATTTTTGCACTACATTGATGAGGCCTAGTTGACTGGGCCTCGTCAATGAGGGGGGTTGCATTGTTGAGGCCTCAACGATGCAACTGTTGACCACCTTTGACTTTGGTCAAACTTGCAAATTATGAAGAGTTTTTGAATGAAATTAGGGTCAAATGAAAGCTTAAAATTCCAAGAATAGTATGAAAACATGAGAAGAGGGTGTTGAAACTCATAAATTTGGAAAAATGGAGAAAAATTGATTCAGGAGATGAATGAAATGAAAGGTTAAGGAGCATTGAGCAAAATACATAATGGAATATGTGAAAGATAGGATTGTAGCAATGTTAGAGGTAAGGAACCTTAACTAATCAAACCAAGAGCTATGCAAGTGGGTCCTTCCCATAGTAGGCTCATGCCCTTGTCGCCCTTGCATAACCTCAACTAAGGAGTCCATGGGCCCCATAGTCGATTTAATGATCATGAAAGGTTAAGGACCAACTAAAAGGAATCTACTCAAGAATTCCAACACCTCAAACCAAGACATAGAGCATGACATAGAACATGGTAATGATGTGAGTTATGGTAACATGGATGGATGATAGAGAAGGTGGAATGGAGTTCCGAATTAAGATCATAAGAAGTCCTTTGTGGAATTTGTGTTTAAAATGACCCAAGAAGATCCATCCTCGGTATAGACTAAAACCATCCACTTTTAGTGACTTTGCTTCACCACTCTAAGACCAATCCACCCACTCGAGACATGAGAGTGTTGCCACAAGACAACCATCATTTCATAAGGAGAAGAAAAGAGAGAAGCATGAAGAGAGAAAGGGCCTTAGTTAGAGGGGAACTTCACGCATGGGTGCATGTCTTTCTAGTCCCATAACTAATAATTGTAGCCTATTTATTTGTCTAAGGGGTGTGCTTTGAATTTCCATCATTTTTTTTGAATAGGAACCACACCATGCAAAGACTTATTTGACCTCCTATTAGTGGTTGAAATGGAATAGTAAGAAGCTCACGAAAAACACTCAAGCACTCAAGCAAGTAGAAGAGTACAAAGAGTATTGAGTCCCCTTGAAGTCACATCCTTTACAAACCTTTGAATCCTTCCTAATTTTGAAACTACCAAGGTCATTTATTGATTAAAAGTTTCTTTAATGGCAGGGACCTCAAATTTCCAAAACAAGGAAAACCATAGAGTTCATTGCATGGGCGAATGATGTGGACTCACTACCTATTCCATGAAAAATAAACCATGTCAAAGTCATCAGACATCAAAATTCAAAACTAGAAACTAGACATTGACAATCATAACATTAAGCACAAACCATCATTAGTAAA
>MNCI01005887.1:616491-630240 GCA_015680685.1 Gnetum montanum
AGCAAAGGAAGAAGGAGAAATGGCTAAATGGGAGAATGTTGAAAAATCTCAACGGGACCAAAATCTCAATTTAGAAAAGGTCCATAATTATGAGGAGGAGAAATCAACTCATCTCAAAGAGGTGGAACCATCTTTTCCAATACAACAATCACTAGATGAAATTGAGGCAAAGATCAATAAAATGACAGAATGGATACATGAAAAATGTGGAGAATATGCCAACACTATTAGAGGTAGAACCATGACGAACCAAGAAGCAGGACAGAATACCCTTAGGCAACCAGAAAGAAGGGTTGAAGAGAATAAGAACTCAACTACTAATCGTACGTATCAGTGTAACATTTGCTTGTACGATCACCCCAAAGGTTAATGTCCAATCTTGTCACATCTACATGAGCATTGGGGAAGAATGTTACATCAAGAGTTCGTATAAAAATACTATGTTCAATCACAGTGGCAAAGATCCTAGTCATGGGGGAGGCTACCCCCAAACTAGTTGCACCCTTCATATCATTCGAACCTAAGCGCCTATCAAGTTTAGCATCCTGTTTCCCCAACTAGGTCAACATCCTTTATCTCACCACATTGTTATCATTCTACGAAGTACTATCAACCCATATCCTATCCAACACGATCACCACCTCATGTGCCTTACACTTCTCCTCACCCTTAATATTCTTATCCTTCACGTCCTTCTACATTACCACCAATTGTACCCGAAGGGTTTGCACCACTGCATCAACCCACGAATGTTACTTGTGCTGCTACTGTCAATAGCAGTGGGAACCCTCCACAACATCGAAGGCATCCCTTCTTTAGACATGACCGTAGAAAGGGGCAACATAGTTTCGAGACCACTACATCCTCCAACATAGCACAAGTTCAACACTATGGTGTATCCTTCTTTTTGAACTTAACACCTCATGTTACTTTATCCGAGCCACCAATCAACACTCCAACAACTATGTGGCCCAATGAATGTAGCCACGTAGGGAGACATATCGATCCTTGCATACCATCTTATGGTCAAGGGTGCCATAGTGGGTCAACTCCGTATCAATTAAACTCATCTTCTAACTTGCCCTACTATGTCAACTTTAATACAATGTTGGCACCCCAATTTGGGTACATTCCAACCACGACATCAAAAGACACCTAGTGGTTTGGATATGACCAGGTCCCAATATTTCCAAAATGCATGGATCTAACCCTTCCATTTATTAATTCTTGCTATGATCAAAAGATTAGTTATGGGGGATATCCCCCATTCTAATAAATAGAATTAATAAATGTTTTTCATTTTCTTTAATTTTACAATTTTTTGTTTTCCTATTTTTCATCTTTCAAGTTTTTGTTTTATCTTTTTATTGGTTGGTTCATCTTTTTATTTATTGTTTTATCTTTTTATCTTTTTATGGGTAATCTCATATATGAATAAAACACTCATGTGACTCGTTGGTTGAGGTGTTGTTCTATGCTATCAAGTCTTGATGGCTAATTATTTAGACAACGAGCCCACCACATCCACCCAACCATCCTATTAATAAGAGGTTCTAATCTAGGTACGATGATATTCTTAACATCATTAAAACTTAAAGTAATTTTATGCTCATTATGCCCAGAGTGAAAATGATGGACTAAGAGGGAATGGCCAGGGTGTGACATCAAGGGAACTTGTGGATTCTCTTTGGTGACATTTGTTAGAGTTATCATGCAGCCTGGTTGTACTAAGATCCTTGTAGATCTAAAGAAAAATGGGAGTAAGAGTAATAAAGGCACTCAATAAAGAAACTCAATGCTTTTCTGGGTGTCCCACTAGAAAGACATGCACCTATGCCTAAAGGTTGGTGAGTTCCTCGGTTCACTGTTGGAAACGACAAAGCGCCAAATCGGCTAAAAAAAAACCATGCTAGCAATAAATTCTAAAACACTCCTTCCTTGGACAAAATGCCAAGTGATCATACACCTTGCTATCATGGTGCTCTTATGGTTGTCCATCATTGGATGAAACAATGCGATGTCATTGATCGAAAGAATGGACTTGGTCTTGATTTTGAAGCGATGGGCTAATGACACATTAATCATGTCCTACACTCAAGATTCATTGTGCCTTGGGTTAGTTACCTCATATCCCAATCTCTGCAATCCCTTCTATAATTCATCCCATCTTGTTGTTTAAGAATTTTTGACTTATGTCTTATGTGGCATAGAATTCATACCTCATTGCCATGGTATCTAACATGTGTGTGTTTTGTTGCATCGGTGTAGATTACATTTAACCCTTCTAGTGCCTACGGACATTTTTAGGTGTGGTTACACAAGGGCATTATAGGTTGGAACCTACTTTGGGGAGGACCCACTTGCGTGACTTTTGTAATTTGTACTTGTCGCACACCACCACATCATTTTATACCCTCCAAGTACTTCATTGCCAAATCTATTCTTTCCTTTGTCATCATTTTGTCAAACGTTCCTCAAAACCATTATGTGTCCTTTGATGTGTCACCTAAACAAACCAGGTCCAACATGAAACTTTTAGGGCAACTTCCTTGAAAAAATTTCTAACTCTAAAATCACACTAAGCAAAGAATTCAACATTTACTAAAGGTAATAAGTAAGGTATAAATAATTAAACTTCTTTCAATAACCTTACTAACAATTGATCTTTGTGTGATTATAAATGGCCCCTAAAAGAAGACAACAAGGAGGACCTTCTCAAGATGCAACTAAACGCCCAAGGGGAGGCAGAAGCCAAGGACCTCATGTAGAACATGCAGAGCAGGAGGCACAATCATTCAGCATCCATCAGGAAACTCCTGTCACTGCACAATCTAGCTAAGCAAAAGGTGGAGAGGTCAGGGCCCAAGCCTATGAAAAGGAACAATGGCTATTTGCGGCATGGCATGTCAAGGCCAATCAAGTGTTCCCGCAGCTGCCGTGTTCATGGGAAGTGCCGACTTCATCAAACATTGGAACATCAGCATGGACGGCTCATAATGCTCGGGTAGAAGAGAAGAAATGTCAAGCGCTTCTTCAACAGTATTAATCTCAAAAGCCTAAAGCATAGGACAAAGGAAAGGCACCCATGGAGGAGCCACCACCTCTAGGAACCACATGAGTTCCAATAAATTTTGTAATTTTTGTGTCTGTGTCCCAATTGTGTTGCATTCAATCTTCCACTACGGCATGACTAAATTTCTAGTTATTTAATAATCCCATACCTATCCATTGTGTAATCAATTGAGCTTGTTCCTCACTTTCTTTGACTTGAGGATGAGTTGTTATTCAATTGTCGGGGTATGATGATTCATGGTTCGTCAAGTGCTAATATCGGACCCTTGATATCGGACCCTTGTTAACCAGGTGTTGATATCGAACCCTTGATATCGGACCCCTGATATCGAGTACAAGATATCAGACCTAATGAGTCCTAATATCGAACCCCCAATATCGGGTACCCGATATCGTAGCTTGGCTAATGATATCGGATACGCGATATCATGGTTCTTGTGTGAGCCTATAAATACACAATGGGGCGCATCGGAAAGTCATAGGAAGTTAGTATTAGAGTAGGATCTTTTTTTCAATTTTTTTCCTCTCAACCCTTACCTCAGTGCATGCCTGTAGTGTGATGATTGTAATTGTACGGAACCTTTATTCGAGTGTGACGTACTTGAACATGCACATGACCAACAATAAAGATCGAGATTACTTCATCATTGCAACATTCACTTAGTTTTAATTGTTATTTATTGCTTTCTTACTTAATATCTCTTTACCTTCCTCTCCTATCCCTGTTATCAAATACCGAATGAGTACAACTTAATCACGAGCATTTAAGTGTGACTACTTGGTATCCCAGTAGCGTACCTAGGACATGCGCTTGGTAATCCCAGTAGTAGTACACAAGGTCCAAGATGTGTACAGATGATTAAGGGACAGATGCTCATCGCACTTAGGCTAGCTTAGACTCTCTTCACCCTTTCCCTCTTAGTTAAAACAAAGTTACTTTCCATTGCCTCTAGAAGTAGCACTAGTTTAGGACCACATCATACACCTCACTCTAGACTAAACCATATGTGACAAAGCAAATACTAGTCTAGGTGGGAAGACAACGAACTGCAATCAATGAGTAACTATCTAGATACCACAACTAGTCCATCTGCGGAGCTCAACCGAATTGTGTGTAAACGCTCATATTCGTATGGTTGAGTGTAGGGGTACCTCACCGCTCATCAGTGAAGGTATGGAATGCCCAACTTCTTAAGAGTTTTAAGTAGCATCCCTAGCATAGATCAATTAGGGGGCAAGACAATGGTGCCCTTCATATCATGCCATTGTAGGGGTTCATCCTGATGTAGGATGAAGGTGAAGTCTAGTACATATGCATATCGATGAGTACATACCACTTTTCACTCCTGTGGGACTGATGGTTTGACATCTTCATGCTTGTGGGAAGAAGAAGACATTTTGCAACCTAAAATAAAATGTCAATGTGATTTTATGATTGTATGTATAACCGGGAACGATACTGAACTTGAGGTTCGTACAACGATATTAATAATATTTAGTGACCCTAGATAGCACATGTTCAACAAACAAAATCCCCAGTAGCAGTGCCAATGATGAGTGACGAGGTACCCCTACGCCCAACCATACAAATCACAAAGCATTCACGTGTGATCTAGTTGAATTCTGTGGACTTTATCATTTTGAGTGCACAAGTCCTTTAGGAAGTGACTCTTGCCTTAAGCTCAATTGTTGTCTTCCCAATTACACTTGTAATGTACACTGGTATGGTTAAGTGTAATTGAGGCATCTAATTTTTATCATTTTGTATTTTTATGGTTTTGGTACTTAAAGAGAAATAAAGTAGTTGGACTAACTAATTTAATTTAACTAATTAACTAATGTCTAAATAGTCCTAACATAAGCATCCGGTCCCACTTTCTATACACGTTTTGAACCCATGTATCCACTGCTGGATGACCAAGCTCTACGCTACTGGGCATACAAAGCAATAATCCTACTGGGATTACCAAGCGAATACGTGTTACGCTTGAAGCAGTCATACTTATGTGTGTAATCTATCTTGCTTAATTGCTTTATTAACTTACTTTCTAGAAAACATTTAATAAATAATTGAAAGCATTGAATAAATAATTGAAAATATTAAATGTAGAAACAAAATATTTAATGTATCCAAAGTGCTGCAAGGTTTATCAGAAAGCTCGTCTTTATTGCCGCACACACTATCGTGTGCTCAGGCACAACAATTCTTGAATAAAGATTCATACACTCAATGACTCCTACTACGAGCACTCGAGAAAAAAATTCTAACTTTCAAATGGAAAAACTGCAAAAGCTTCCTGCAACTACAATCTCTCATGCCATAAATACGACTGGTGGACACGTATTTATAGCTGACTACAGACATTGCATCGATGGGGCCACATTGATGCATGATATGATGCATCAACTAGGCCTCATCGATAAGGCCTCGTTGATGAGGCCTCATTGATTTAGTCAACAGAATTGTGACTCATCAACTATGTTGCATAAGTCTTTGTTAGTTAGTAGAGTCCTTGTTTGTTGCTATTTAGGTGCCACAATAGTACTACTCACTTGGTTGTTAGATAACGATTGTTAGTGGCATATCGTTAGGAATTTAGTTGTTGTGTGACCTATTAAATTATATTTGGGGAAAGTGTGGGAGTGTGTGGAAAAAGTGGGGTGAGGTGGAGGGTCCCAACTCAAAAAATATTCTTAATAATAAGAAATAATTAAGAGCCATGTATTATAGTGTGAAATTATATTAAGAAATAATATTGTATTATAGTGTGAAATTATGAAATTTAAAGCCATGGGAGGGTTATAAAATTAAAATTCCAACTATACGTGTTAAGTTATATAGCCTATGTAATTCTTTAATTAGGCTATAATAATATGTAAAATGTTCGCATTGAATCTATAACATTTATATCATAAATTTCATCACATGATTGTTTTTGAAGTCAACATATGTAGTTTAAAGTTTTGGCCTAGCCATGTTCTTAGCCATGTAAATCAAGGGAAGTGATGATGTAATAGGTATGGTTGCTTCAGAAGCTTTCCAAGTGGTATAGATCATTGCTACCTTTTTGGGTTACCAATAGAAACCATATTTTTTGTTCAAACTAGGTAAAAGTAGAAGCATGAATTCTAGCAGAAAAACATCTTGTCTCCTTTTGAAAAAAGAGGTTACGTCTAGGACGTGCTCCTCCACTCACCGGCCCACTTAACGGTCAATGGCAGAGCCAAGTCATAATCCTTCTACGGAAACCAACAAGCGGAAATGTTTTTTCCTATCTACAACTACATCAAACCGATTTTACTGTGTGATTGACAACGACATAAACACATCTTACATGATTAAAATAATGTATCTACGGAGAGCATACAAATTTACGGACGTATCATTATTATTAGGATATATGGAACCCGGGCGCCCGTTGGCAGGGCCAATTCAACGTTTGACGGTATGAGAGGGTGAGTCAATTTGCGTGTGAGGGAACCCAAGCCAAGGCAAAGGAATGATTCGGTGTGTAAAGATGAAGAGCAGCGCAAATTCCGGGAAAATTTGCAGGAGTGGCCGGCGTGTGGCCATTCCCCGTGGCATTTGTGCCGGTTCCGGGCATTACATGTTGTCATTTCATTTCATGATAGCGGGCCAATCCAATCCAATCCAATCCAGGCGGTCGATCCCTTTCCTTCCATTGACGTGGCTCCCACAGGCGCACCGACGGACACGACACACCTCTTTTTTGTGACAGATGCAGCTCCCATTCACATTCCCATCCGCGCCAACGCAGGAGAAGAAGAAGAAGAAGCAGCAGCAGCAGCACAAGGCACATTGCAGCTGATTTGACTACGCTAATGCTCTGCAACAGGCGCTGGCGAGGTTTGAACTCGGGACAGTGAGGAAGAGCAGGGAAAAAGAAGAAGGAGAAAAAGAAAAAAGAAAAAAGAAAAAAGGGAAAACAAGAAGCATGGCGACAGCAGCACAGGCGCAGCAGAGCCAGAACTTGGCATGGAAGTGCCGGAGGGAGCAGGGCAGCGCCGCGGCGGCAGCAGGTGCAGGTGCAGGTGCAGGTGCAGGTGCTGCTTCGTCTTCGGATTCTGATACGTACGCTTCATCGCAGGCCAGCGGTTGGGAGGCCGCCAGCAGCTCTGCTCCCTCGCCTACCGCCAGACGCCATACGGCATCTCGACGTCACTCCAGCAATTTCTCCGGTCCTTCTTCCTCCTCTTCAGAAGATTCCTCGGATTCTTCTTGTTTTACAGTCAAACCCTAACCCCTGCCATACATATCCAATCCAGTTCCTTGTCATGTTGAATCGAGTTTGTTTGCCGAATTTGCTTTGTAGGAGGAGTGAGACGCGGCGGCGGTAGCAGATTTCCGGCATTGGCGAGGTATCCGCCGTCGTCGTCGTCTTCGGGAGCGGAGGATAACGGCAGAGCTTCTGCGGCGGACATGACCAGCGCGGCGGAGCTGCTTTACCAGAGAAGGTCTCGGACGGGACGCCTCTCGTCGGATTTGGCTGGCATTTCCGAGATCTCGGCGCCGCGGCGGCCTAGGGCTGGGGCTGGTTCTGCCTCTGCCTCTGCCTCTGCCTCCAACGCGTCGAATCATAATCATCATCATCATCATCTGCGAACTCCTCGGCGCAGCAATCATCACTACGATCCGGATTACCACAACTACTATCATTGCCATGGCTCCCTTCGCTTCAGAAATTTTCTCCATCAGGTCTCCGAAGCCGTAAGATTCGGTTCCTTCCGGCCATAGGTTTCCGTTTTTGGAAGGTGTCGTTCTTCTTGTTTCATGGTTATTCAAACGCCTTTTGATAGGAAATGATAAACGGCAGCTCGATTTATCTTAATTGTTAGCGTTTTAAGTTTAGTCAAATGACATTTGTTCTGGATAGGGTACGGAGTGTCTGAATTTCTCAGATTTTCAGGTTTAATGGACTGGCATTGGTTATAGGTAGGATAACAGCAATCGCCGTTGAATCGGTACACCTAGCTTGCTAGTTTGGCTACTAATCCTTGTGGAACCAGGCCACCGTGCAGTCATGGATATCGTTAACTCCGTTCGTTGCGGTTTCTTTGCATTTTGATATCATCTTTGCTTAACTTCTCTAATTGTTGCCTCTTCGAACCTTCTGTGATTAACTTTTTTGAAACTTCAATCCACTCCAGTTATAGATGCCGGGGAGTTTCTCCATCTCTGACACGAACTTTGGAATAGATGTCCTTCTTGATGTCCTAACTCGGGATATTTATTCCACCCTCGATACAGAGGCAGTTTTAATAGGTAATTTAGGGTTAGGAACTCAGATCCAATTTTATGTTGTATATTTTGCACAGAAGTTTTTTTGATGGATGCATTGGATTTCTTTCTTTGCTCCGGGAATTGTTTCTGGAATGTTTGGGTTCTTCTGTTGGATGAGACAGTGATGTTCCAGTAATCAAGGAAGACGTAGCTCAGAGGAATTATATCATCCGGTAAACAATATTATTTCCTTCACAAATTACCGTAATAATCGTTTTCTTCTTGTTTTGAAATGTCGTTAGATTCTGCTAGAGTACATCTTTGACGTATATGTGCTTCCTCATCCATCCTGTGAGTTTTGATGCAACAACTGCGCGCGTGGCGTGAAAACTTTTTTGAGAATACATGATTTTACGGATTTTTCATGGGTTCGTGCTAAATATATCTCAACCGTAATAGTTAAATTATACAATTCATTATTAGATGCGACAACCAACAGATCCAAATGATCATGCAGCAAAATTTCTTTACGCCTGTCCCCATATTCCAACAAATTTTGCCTGTGCAACAATAAATCATACCGCAACACATTCAAAAATAAATCGCAATCTGCTGTGTATATTTCGGAGAGAAGATTCAAGGAACAATTATGTACAAAAGTCAGTGAGTGTCGATCAGGTTGAAAGTTTTTAGAAAAGAAAGAAAATTTTAAGATATGCAAATCAAAGTTACCTGTCAATGCAGTGTATGTACATAATCCAACTAAGAAAACTAAGAGAGTGACAGCACGTTAGCTCTGCAGTAAGGTCAGTCTCCACAAATCCTTAGCCAAGGATTCAAGCAAACGGGTTGAAAACCGATGTCGGCAACCGAGGCGTGTTAGTTGTTCTCCAGGTAAGAAGCTTTCCAAGCAAACAGGGCACTCTTCCTGCGCTAGCGTTGAACTTTCTTTTGTGTTACCATGTCCTCCACTTGAGGATTTAGGAAGAAAAACTTCTCTTGGCAAACCATTTATACCTTTTTGAGTTAGCCCTTGTAGCTTTGGTTCACTTGCACGTTCAAATCCAACGGCACATCGCATCAATCCACTTATTTCTTAATGCTTTCCTCTCTTGTTGCATGGAAACATCACTTGAAGTGACACCTCTTACATGATAAGCAAAATCTGCTGCAATTGAATCTGCTGTGCTGAGCCTACTTCAATAAAACAGTTCAGTCAAGATGTTCCAGGCAATGATAGGCACTCGTATATTGTTCTAACGTCTTCATTTGTTTAATGTTATCATAGTCATGAATTTTGGAAAGTTTACTTGTATTTCTTTTTTCATGATTTTATGCATAAGGCACTCGTTCCCCTTTTCTTTTGCCGGTGTTCATAAAGGAAAAGTGCCTCTGAATTTAAGGAGATAAACTGATGGAAACTGCATTGAACAATCAATTCATCATATTTCATTATAAAAAAATAAATATCAAGGAAACTGTTCTTTCATGGCATGTTTGATATTTTTATCAAAAATGAGGGATAACCGAGGCGTTGCAAAATATTATTTCTGTGAACATGAATGCTTGCTCAACGTTTTCAACGTTACCTGCATTTGAAAGAAGACCAACTTCATCAGCGAGGCGACGAATGCTATAGAGGAAGTTGTGCAAGCATCATTGAGCATGTTTTCTACAAGTAGTTGAACAATAATATCGAATGTATTATTGGGTCATACTTGAAAGCATCTTGTTTTTATTATGACTTTTGGTCTGCAGTCCATTTTATTGTAGTTGCTTCCGCATGGTCTGCAATGTTATGCAGGACCAAGAAGACAATTTGTCAGAGCATACATCAAGTAGTTCCATTCTCCGTGAGGAGACTAGTGCTGGGCAGAGCAGGATGAATTTGTTTTCTGCACAGGCAGTTGAAAATAACAACCTTCCGGGAGCTGTCATGCAAGCAAGGAATCGTCTTTACGAGAGGTTCAGAGCACCATCCCTTTCAAGGAACAGGTAAATGCCTTAAGAGTATTGTAACCTGTGTTTATGTAGTTTTCCAATTGAAAGTTGCTACCTTGCGAAATATGTTTTGATAGTTTATTTTTCTTGATCGAATTGTTTCATTGAAGTAGGCTCAGCAGAACAGATTCAATTGCAGCTGAATTTGCATATCACGTAAGAGGTATCACTTTAAGCGATGTTGGTTCCATGGAACGAGAGAGGATAACATTAAGAAATAGGTGGATTGATGACGATGTTCAGTTGGATTTTGCGCCTACCTCTGAACCAAAGCCTCAGGGGCTAAGTCAGAAAGGTATAAATGGTTTGCCAAAGGAAGTTTTTATTCCTAAATCCTCAAGTGGAGGACACGGTTACACAAAAGAAAGTTCAAACCTAGAGCAGGAAGAGTGCCCTGTTTGCTTGGAAAGCTTCTTACCTGGAGAACAACTGACACGCCTCGGTTGCCGACATCGGTTTCACCCCGTCTGTTTGACTCCTTGGCTTAGGATTTGTGGGGACTGCCCTTATTGCAGAGCTAACGTACTGTGATTCTTGTACTGTTCTTAGTTAGGTTATGTACATAACACTACATTGACAGGGAACTTTGGTTTGCAAATTTTAATTTTTTCTTTGTTTTATAAAAATTTTCAACCTGGTCGATACTCGTTACCTTTTTTACATAATTGATCCTTGCATCTTCTCTCTCTGAAATATACACTGCAGGTACGATTTATTTTTGAATGTGTTGTGGTAACTGGTTTTTAATGCTCAGCTACATTTCCCCACCTTGTTTGAGTATGGGGACATGGGTAAAGAAATTTTGATACATGAACATTTGGATCTGGAGGTTGTCGCATCCATTAAGAGCTTTCTCATTTTTCCACGGATTCCGTAATTTGTAGAATTCTTTTAGCGAATGAAGGCTGTCGTTTATTTTAACAAGCAATCTGGATGGGAAATTTACTTTGCGCATAGATGACCTTACACAGAAAAAGTCAGAGACAAAACCATGGTGAGAAAAGCTTTTATAAAATAATGAATCAATGGTTTTCATAAAGATCTCAAGTCATCTCATAAATTGTAGTCGGGATGCTGCGAGCGTGGAATTTAGCTATCTATAATGTAGCTAACATGATAAATTAAGATCCCTTGGCATAAATTAGCATCTTTTGCTTGCCAAGATAATGAGCTAGCATTTTGAACCACTTATCAATGGTAATATATAGGAAAGAATGTCCCTTAGAGTATTCTCAGAATAACTTATCAATTTTAATGTATAGGAAAAAATGTCCCATTGAGTATTCTTAGAACAAAGACTACGCTTTAATTATACGAACGATGATATTTAAAAGTTCTTGGCAAATCCAAATTTTACAATTAAAAAGAATGAAGATGTTTATGCATAGGTTTATTGCACAAAACATCTCAAAATGTTTCAAGGAAAAGTGGATTTTGATGTTAGTTACAAATTAATATTTTACACATTACTATATATATCATATAGTTGTGTTATTCAAAAACGTAAATTGTTTTACTGAGAGTTATAGAATTTGTTTCGGAGATTAGGTTAAAAGAGGTGTTACTAAAAGATATTGGAAAAATCATATTGAATACAAGGATTATAAGAAAGCAATTTGATGAAGAATGTTTACAAACAAGATTAATCATTGAAAATTCTTGAAATAATGAAATTTTAACTAAGGAATACAAAAAAAAGAAAGTAATTTGATGAAGAATGTTTACAAACAAGGTTAATCATTGAAAATTCTTGAAATAATGAAATTTTAACTAAGGAATACAAAAAAATTGATTGGTGGGAAAAAGAGAATTTTTAAGGAATACAAAAAATTGATTGGTGGGAAAAAGAGAATTTTTAGGAGAGCTCCAATAGAATATACTACAAATGATAAAGTAATAGCTACAATTTCGAATGATAGAGCAAGATCTACAAAATTGCTTGTAAAGTTTCAAAAGTAAGTTGTTGAAATTCAAGTATTCAAGAGAGTTGATTAGGACTCGCAATATTGTCCATTTGTTTTTGTTGCAACTTGTAGTCCAATTGTTTTTCGGCATTTGTAAAATAACTACGACCCGTGGTTTGCATATGTTTGTAACGACGCTGAACCATGAATCATGGTAAGGTCGTAGTTTGCAACACAAGTCAATTACAACTCATAGTATTCATGTCCACCTCATTTTTGAGTTGGTTCTTTGCCAATTTGAGGCATTCTTATTATTTGTTGACTATAGAGTATCTAGGGAAACCTTTGATTAATACAACCTACTAGGGTTTTTCTAGAAGCTTTGAAAAGTCAAGTTTGGGTACAATAATCACATAACAAATATGTTAGTTGGATATCTTTACTTATAGTAGTATGAATAATGTTATGATTTCAGCACCAGCGTTAACTTATTCGATGTGACTTTTGTTTATGTTTGATCTAAATTGATGCCTTTAGCATCTCCATATACTTACAAACCACTACTTAAGGTAGTAGATAATCTCAACTTTAGTAGTTCATAAATTGTTGCTCAACTTGATAGACCATGGTTGTCAACACTAGCTCATAGATTATCACTTGAGGTAATACTGCTTCTCAAGGTAATTAGCCTTTAATAATCAAATCTTTTGATTTGAATTCTTGGCACTTCAATATCATTCTTGATGATGGTTTATTATAATGTACAATTAACTAAGTAATTGAGATTATTATGATTTGATGGATTATATAATTATGTTAGAGTTATTAGTTATTTGCTAAACGATTCTAACAATGGATTTGATCTTTATGTCTTTCACTACACATCACACCTTGGCTTGATAGAAGTTCTTCATGCTCCCATATGATCTAGATGTTTAGTTTCTTACTCTTTAGGGATTGACCTTTTGCCTTTGTGTAGAGTGCATAGTCGAAGCTTAAGAGCAAGTCCTAGCTATTGTTTGAGTATTGTTGTTACATTTGTGTTCTTCTTGCCATCTATAGGTTGTTCATCTCATCTATTTTTTCTCTCTCTTGAAGAGAAGTGAAGCTTGTTAGCATTTAAATCCTTTATCTTCTACCCTTTTGGAAATTGGACCCATCTAGAAATTTTGCAATTTTATCTTATTTATGTTTCCACTATCACTTTTTTCTTTTATGTTTAAAATTGTTAATCATATTAGCATTGCTTCAGTTTACCATCATCTTTGATTTTCATGCTTTATTTTTGGTGATTGATGAGACGCGACATGCACTAGGCCGCGATATCGTGTACGCGATATCACTGCCACCGTGATATCGCGTCCCGTCGCCATATCTATAAATAAGAGGCGGCACTTCCTTCATTTCCCAATCCTGGCTAGAAGTAGCGAAGCTCTGGCAGATTGATCACTCCAGAGTTAGAATTTTTCCCATGTGCCCGCAGTAGGAGTCCTAGAGTGAACGGCTCTTTATTCGAGCAGCTTGTAACCT
>MNCI01005887.1:636818-650183 GCA_015680685.1 Gnetum montanum
CACTTACAAGCAAGCCTGGGAAGACAACGAACGATTAACCCCAAGTGTTTCTTGTGGCGTTAAGGCGTTTAGTCTGCGGAGTTCGACCGGATCGCGCGTGCACGCTCGTATTCGTATGGTTGAGTGTAGGGGTACCTCACCACTCATCAGTGATGATATGAATTATTAATATTTTGTTTAAGATAAAATAATATTTCACTTGCCAAAGTTAAATTAGATGGGGTGTTACATTAAGAATAGAAAATCAAAAGAAATCTACCTAACGAAATATTTTAAAAAAGAAAGAATAAGGTATTGAGTACTAAAAATACCTCATAAAATATGAGAGCAAGGTACTCATATCACATACTAACAAAGAAGTAGAAGACAATGGAGCCTAAGAATGGCACTACCTCCTCCCTAATCCCTCCCCCAATGTATACTAAAGATGCTCCACTTAAGCTATAAGGAATTTATGTGAAAGGTATTTAACACCTCAATGAGGATACATCATTGTAGAATATGACAAGTGATAAGAATAGTCTTAGGGTCTATTGTGATATTGTAACTACAAACATATATAAAACTTTTGTACATTAGCATTATTTATCCAAGATCAAAATTTTCTATGGTAGTGAGTTCTAAGAGAAAAAGGATGTATGGTTGCAACTGTTTAAGCAATGACATAGATCATCTCACAAAAAGCCAAGGAGTCAAGTCTTGACTTGATAGTTGTAAGATAAACTTTATCAATTAGCATGATATTATTGGAAAATGACTCTATCTATTTGTGAAGTTTATGATACACTATGTAGGTATGTAGACTTTTGTAATTGAGAAGAAGATAAGCTCACTATATTGGTAGAAATTTATCATTTGTTAAGATGAAATAACCTCCTCTTGATTTGCAATTGCAACATAAGAAGAATAGGCTAATGAACATCACCAAGCACTATCTTGATTTTGTAAATAAAGTTACATTGTACAAAGCAAAGAATAGAGCCAAAATGGTGTTATTGGATGCACTAAAGGCCAAGTTAGATCATGATGAAATGTTGAATATTTAGGATATTGAAGAAAAGTAGTTATTGTAGTGTTTATTTAGTTGTTGTTGTTGTTGTTTTAAAAAAAAATTTAATGGCACTTTGAACTTACAACTTATTGGAATATGCTCTCCTTGAGTAATAATGTCTTGGTTACAACTTGAACACATAATTTAATAATTAACAAATTAATGAATAATTTATTGTTTTACCACCTTATTAGAGGGAGAATGATCATAAATCACTAAGCACCAATTATTGAGAAACTAGAAGTAAAACTTAATGGCAGACAAGCAAAGACACTCAAATAGGTTGGAAGGCTACAATTGATCAAAGCTTACATGAAGGTAGTTTCAATATATCTTATGTATTTTTTAAAATCCTTGATGAGCATGCTTAACAAAAAAAAAAAAATTAAAGACATTATTCCTTTAGCAGAAGGAAAGTTCAAGTCATCAATTACATACTATTACCTAAGAAGATGTTTGTAAGCATGTTAGCAATTGAGTGAGGTCTTCAAAGGCTCAAGGACCTAAATCAAGCCTTATTGATCAAGTTAAGCATTAAAATTGTCAACAATGACAAGAAAGATTAGGCCCAAGTTAGTCATGTATTTATATAGAATTGTAGTTTATGCCACTTCATTGTAAATAATAGGTGATTTTGGAGAGGCATAGAAGAAGTGAAGCTTTTTCCTAGCAATAAATAATCTTTACACCATGCTAAGCCAACAAATAGAGAAGCCAATGAAATCTTATGGAAGAAGGCACAATTGCCACCAAAGATTGCAATATATTTCATGAAAATTACCAATCATTATTTTGTAATGTTATCCTTTATCAAAATGATGATTGCTAGGTGGTATGACCCTATGAATTTATCAACTATAAAACTTATTTGAGAAGAGGAAGGGGGGTGGTGGGTGGTAGTGGGGGATGTTGAACCTCAAAAGTAATGTTAATAATAAGCACAATCCCATCTTCATAGCAAGGTAGATGTGACCCACCAAACAAGTGTGTCCCAACACAAGACTCCTCCATTAGTACCACATCTATGAGTAGAGGTAGGGATTGAACCTACAATCTTTCGATTGAGATATGAGTATCTTGACCATTACTCTATATTCTTATATGCACAATTGATTCTTTGAAAATCAATAGAGAAAAATTAATTGTTAATAAGGATGGTCTAAGTTCTAACAACATTTATATCACTTTCAACATCTATGAGGCAACAAGAGATTTGGCATTGATATTACGTGTAATATTGCTAGATTTAGTAGGTAATCATTTAAATTGAACCATTACTTCCTTGCCTTTCTACAAATTGCTTGATCATTTATATGAATCTGTTACTCAAAAAATTTCTGAAAGGTATGTTTTTGTGTAAATTTTGGGTTATTTACCTCATTCCTCAAGTTTTTTGAATCATTTAAATTTGCTTTGAAAAGATTAAGGTTTGGATGCTTGCTCTTTACTTGTCAAACTCATTTTTTGGGTAGAATTTGTTGATTCAGTGATGGTTTCTAAGGCCCTTGATATCTTATTCTCAATCATCATCATGATATATTGATTATTTGAAAGTGGACTCTCTCTTTTAATCCAACATCTCATGAATTTTCAAAGGTTCCTTATTTTGTTGAATTTCTAAATCTTCCATTAATTTTTGAAAAAGTTAAAAGGGATATTATCTCTCATATTAGACCAATTAAGCATTTTGAAACCATTGTTACAACAAATGGTTTTCATAGAATTCGATGTATGATTGAAGTGGATTTTGATTTGCTTAAGTAAAAAATTCTTTTGTGTGCTAGCAAAATTAATTATGTGCAAAAAGTTGTTTATTATAATGTTCCAAAGTCATGTCACTATTATCATCAAGAGGGTTACATGTTTGATTGATGTCCTTTCATGCTATGAAAAAGAAGGCAATGCAAGCACATCAGAAATAAGATACTGTAAATGTTACTAAGGTTTCTTCTGCAAATGTTATAGATCCTATCTATAAATGTTACAGATATTGTAAATCTTGGGATGATTTCTTCTACTAACGTTTCAATAGTCAACCCACCCCTTGTTTTATTGTTATTCAATAGAATGTATCTTCAAGAAAGGTTTCGATGAAATCAATTTCCAAAAATGCTTCAATGACTAAGGAGAAACAAATATATGTTTCTCAAGTTCCATAGAATCCTATTGTTTCTTTAGATGGTTTTCAACTGAATCTTCATAATAAAAAACATTGAAGAAGTCTATCTATTGGCAATTACATGTAAAATCTTCAAAATGAACATGTTTAAGATATTTTAAATACTAATAATTTGTTTGCACCTATTGGTTAAGATATAGGGATAACATTTTTTGATAGTGTTGATTTTATTGATAGGCAGGGACTTCCTCCCCCTCCACCCAATGTTAATTTTTTTATGAAATGTCCAATTTACTAACCCTGAGGGAAGGTTTTTTAGGATTGGCTGTAAGGATGAAAATTTAAAAAGACATCCCAAACTAGTTAGACCTTTTTTTTATTGATTTGGAGTTTCTCCTCTCTATAATACTTCTCTACTTTTATACGCAATTATATATATATATATTGAGTCCAATAGCCCCCCACCACTTTCAACCTCTATGCTTAAACTTAAAATAGCAAAAGGATTTGATGTAGTGTATAGAAAATTATGGCAAAATACCAACTATTGTAGGAAAGAAAGATTTAAGAGTCAATGATAATACACATTGTCCATCATGATTGAGCTTGTGTCAAAAATCTTTATCATTAGCTATATTCTACTTATCAGCATTAGTTTTAATTTTTTGAGTTAACAATATTGGTTAATAGTATTCTTGTTAGATAAGGAAAATTTTGGTTTTTTGTATCTTCACCTTCAAAATATTTTTTTTCTTTTCTCAACTTAAACACATTTTTTCTTTTTCTCATCATCTATTTCCTTGAGCAAAAAAGGATAAACATTAAATAAATATTCTTCATGATAACAAAGTTACAAGAATTAAGAGGACTCTAATATGTAATTAATTGAATATAAGTCTTTCTACCTTCTTGCAATACCAAGTCATTTTTATAGTTAAGAAGATTGATTTCAACAAAAAACATCTACAAAAACCAAATGATATAAAAATAGATTCCATATGCTTAATGGGATTGACAAGATTAACAATTTGTTGCTTAGCTTTTAGAAAGATCAATGGAAGACTAGATAGCATAATAAAGCATGAAACTTTAGAATATTCTTTAAATTGGGTATCAAATTTTAGTATCCATTTACAAATGATCAACACTACATGCTTCTATATAAATGACCTATATCTAGGGCATGGTGTACCATTGAAGCATTACCTTTCTTGACAAGTAATAACAAATAAAAATAGCACCTAACATAAATAACTTGAATGCTATGTTTTTGCATCACATTATATAGTTGTGAAGCAAAACTTTGATTACAAGATAGGTAATCCAAAATTTGATTTGAATGAACACATATCTATTGGCGACTATTTGGGACCGCCAACTTTTTCCTTCAGGTCTTGCGACTGAGGTAATAGGAAACAAAGTGTTGCTTCAAACAAAGTTTAGGTGCTTGCTGGTCTTCTGGCAACACTACGACCAAGATGCCTCCAAATAAACTCATGGTTATAGAGCGAACTAATCGTAAATGTGTGTTGTTGTTGTGAATGTTGAAACGGTTGGGTTTGTGTATGAAACTACAATTGGCTATTGTAAAAGAAATTTAGCTAACTTTATCAAATACTATAAGTTCTTAAAGATGCCTATTTTGTCAAGTCACTTAATCTATATAGCCCCTATACTACTTGAAACAAATAAAATTTCACAAAAATGCTTGAGCATAATTTTGCCAATCTATTCCTAATTTTCCCTAAAGAGAAAATTCTATAAGAAAACTAGAAATAAAGTGAGATTCAAAGGATTTAGAAAGAGAAAAGAAAATAAAGTAGATTTTTGTGAATCTCAATCATTTAGGCAAGATAAATTGAACATGATGAAACACTTCGCAATAAAGCTATTCCAATTCAATTTAAGTATTACAAATTGTCCAAACCCTCTGAGCCCAACAAGCAATTTCGTAAAAGACACTCTTATTAAACTACCAAAATGCTTTATAAACGACAAAGTACAAGCTTTTATTTGGCTAGTTAATAGGTGTTAATAATTGCAAACAATAGAGCTATCAGCAGTGATTTAACAATTTCAAAATTGAAATTCCAAGACAATAAACTTTAAAAAATGAAGCTATTTCAAGCAAGTTAAAGTATCAAAGATTTTTCTAGATCCTCTAGACTCAAACAAGCAATTTCTATAAGACATAAGCTCTTATATGGCAAACCTAATAGAAGTCTAGTGTTGCACAAAAATAAATAAATAAATAAAATAAAATAAAGAGCTATAAGAGCGACCAGAAAATCCCAAAATTAAATGCCAAGCACAATACTATCTAAACCATTAGCTAAGCAACTAAGATAAAATGAGAAGAAAAGAACTCATAGGATTTAAACAAAGCAACTGAATTGATGAATTAGCAAATCATTTTACAAGCTTCAATATCTTTTTTCTTGATCTTCCCCCAATTCTCCCTCTATTCTACCCATCAGCCTCTTTTTATAGTAGCTTTGGGTAGTTACAAACATCATAAGGAATTTAGTTGGGTTACAAATATTTAGGGATATTAATTCATAACTACCATAAGAAGTTCCAAGAAATTTGAGCCAAAGTTGCAAGCGTCTTCTTGGTTAGAAATATCATGGAGACTTAGTTATTTTACCGTAGAAAGTTACAACTTTCATAGGAATAAAAGGGATAATAGCCAAATGTCCTATTTATAGGATGTTGCATACTCATCCCATAAATCTCTCTTCTCTGTTTCTTTTTCTTAAATGATTATTAAGTTTTCCATTTAAGTAAAACCATGTAAACATACGATTGGTTAGCAAAAGAAATAGTGTATGCTTAAGCCAAGTATCTTTCTACATGTATGCGTTTCACAATGCTGTCAACCACTAGTTTGGGCGACAGACTCTTCGTCCACAGTAGCACAGAATTCCGGTCTGAGATTCAATTTCATCTTCTTTGCTGGATGCATTCTTCTCCTGAGACTGGCAGCTGGAATATTTCTTCCGTGGGGATTCCTGCAAGTTTGAGCTTGGCCCAAGCCTCTTCCATGGCGGCCTCGACCTTGGTTCTGAGCTCTTGCTCGATCCTCAGCTGATTCTCTTCTGGCATTATGGTTAGCTGCATCTTTTGCAGACCTGGAAGCGGCCCGTTCAGCCAGCAATCGGCGATGCAGAGAATCGGTTGTCCTTGCTGTTTCTTCATCTTCGTTCCTTGAGCAAGAATGGCTGAAGCTTTTTCTGCAATCTGCTTCTGTAGAATCCCAACTGAGAGAGCCCATGCCTGCTGGACCTGATCTGATGGCTATGCTATGGCTGCCAACATTTACGGGAAATGCAAGTGAGGAACATGAACTGGTTCATGGGAATTTTGCCCCTTGCTTTGACAGCAAAATGTCCCGTCAGTAGCACGGGTGATATGGAAGGAACCTGTGACCGCTTCAGCGTTGAATACTGTTGCCACTCTTATAACAGATCTACCCAGTCTCTATACTTGAAACACACCGTGAGAAATTACAGACAAAACAGTAGTATCAGAGGAATGCCAGTGCTAATCATTTAGAGAATCTCCACAACCTCCCCTTGCTGTCATGTCTTAGTGAGGGAAACCCTGGGGACGTGAGGTGCTTCCAAAGCTGTGACCAAAAGTATGTTCATCTTCAAGACTACTATTCTTCACAACCTCAACAACCACGTTACGATTTGACTTCAACAAAATTCTTTTTGGGGCATTCAACCATGCTTTTGTGACGTGAACCAATTAGCAAAACTTGTTTTAATTGACATGGTAGACTTTATGGTGAGGAAACAATCTCTTTTAAATTTTCCAAAAATTGCCATACATTATGTTCCTTGAACATAAAGAACCTATTATCATTAGTATGGAATGCATGCTCCACTAAATTATTGTCCTTTGTGATAAGAAATTTAAAATAGAGTGAGGGCCTAGATTTCTCTAATATTTCACTGAATTGATTTTTAAAGAAGATTTTTGCCAGACAAAGGTCACACTGATGATATTGCACTTTGGCTTGCTTGCACATATATCTAAACATTTGTTGTTTATTTAGTTGCAAATCAAAACTTCTTTGCAAATTGTTGACAACTTCATAATGTCTAGCCATGCTCGAATGAACTTTGGAAATCCTACTTTACTTCTTGTTGCAATGAACCCTTATCAACGCTAGTGTCTTTGGCTCTCAACACATGTCGTAGTGCTTTAGAAAAGCAACTTGTGGCATTGTCAAAAATAGATGAATCTGCAAACATCTGGGCCAACCCTGGTAGTAGCCTTCAATTCTAATGAAACCAAATCCACTAGTTGTCTCTTTACACCATCATGCTTATGTTTACCATGTTGCTTATAATCATCATCTTTCTTATTTTCTAGTTCACTTTCCTAGTAGCATTCTTCATTGCTACTGCTAGTATCCTTCTCCATATCATCATCATCATACAAGCCTGCTCCATTAAATGGCCAAAATGTGCCAAGAATATCATGATGTAAGATCATCAATCAATGATTCATATGTATAATTAGGAAGAGCAAAATTAGACGTCTTATTTGTGTCATCACTAGAAGAAGTTATCACAAATTTTTTTCTTAGTTGATGAATTTTTATTATGAGATTCAATAGAAATTTCTACTTCAATAAAAGAAGCAAAAATTTTAACATCTATAGATGAAGTTAGGAGTAATTTAGAATCCCCTATGGGGAAATGATAATTCTAAACAAATTAGATTCATTGGAGAAACTCTTAAGATCCACAAAACTTCAAATACTTGGGTTGTGAAAGGATGCCCTCAAGATCTCCTTATCAAATGTAAAAAGTGGCAAAGCTATTAGATTAATTACCATTCTTATCAATTTTAAAAATGAAATATTTTTTCCATGGCGAATTCTCTTAGTGGTTTATTGATCTCAAGGGTTTTTGGCAGATTTTTTATAGTAGAATTTTTTTTTGACAAGGAAGGATCTAAAGATGGAAATTACTAATCTCTCTCAAATTGTAGAAACTATAAAGAATTTTGAAGCTTTCGATTTTTTTACTTGATGATTTATATGAATCTTTGTTGAAAGATATCACTTCATCATACACATTTCTGCAAATTATTGGATTTGTTTACCCAAATAAGGATTTTACACCAGTGATTTAGGCTATCCTTGAACATTATGGAATTAATGTTTTGCATGCTCGCTATTTTTCTAAATCTTTTTTACCTGTTAAACTAGCCATTTTTGAAATGGTTGAGAAGTCATTGGATCTTTATGTTTTTATGGATCAACATAATACTTTTATTGCTTAGGAATGGAAAGTGGATTTTAATTCATATTCTTTTAATTATTATAAAATTCCTTGCTTTATTGAATGAGAAAATCTTCCTTTTTACTTTTCAAAGTGTTGAAAGCAAAATTGTTGGCAGCATTGGCACAATCTTAAAGACGGAGTTAAAAACATTACTAGATAATGTCTAGTGCACACGTTATTTTATAAAGATTGATTTATGGTAGAAGAAGATAGAATTAATACTCAAGGCCAGTGATCAATACTTTTCCCAAAAAATTACATATTATAATTTATGCCAAAAAATTACATATTATAATTTATGAGGATGTTGCAGCTATTGTTGTTGTGAAGGCCATGTTACTGGAATCTATTCTATTCTTAATAAAAAATTTGTTTGTAAGGAAAATAAACAACAATTTTTAGAAAAGGAAAATAATGTTAGTTTTTAGTGAGCACAAATGAAATCTTGTTCAACAAGTTCTTAACATTTTACTAATCCTTTTAATTTTAAATGTGCCAGTAAAATATTGCTATCTAAAGAGAGTGCCTCTTTAGAAAAAAATGGAATTTTTAGCAACAACCAGTAATGAAAATAGTAATGTAAATCGATTTCATTTAGTGCAACATAAAATAAACAGACATGCAAATATGAATTTCAATTTAAAAACCCCAAAGGTATCTGATGAGAGTAGTTACTCTAGTGGTTACTTTAGCAGTTACTCTAATTATTAGAGTGGTTACTCTAGTAGTTACTTTAGCAGTTACTCTAATTATTAGAGTGGTTACTCTAGCGGTTACTCTAGTGGTTACTCTCGTAGTTACTTTAGCAGTTATTTTAATTATTAGAGCGGTTACTCTAATTATTAGAGTAGTTTCTCCCAAGCCTATAAATATAGTGCCCAAGCGCACAATTGGGAAGAAGTCTTTTAGCAGTCAAGTAGCAAAACTCTTGTAGTCTGTTTGAAAGTTAGAGTATCTTCCAAGTGCCTGTAGTAGGAGGTCTAAGTGTGAACGGATCTTTATTTAAGCATTGTGTACTTGAGCACACCTTGTGTATAGCAATAAAGATGAGCGCTTTGATTCATCCTTGCAGCACTTGAGATTCGTTTTCTTACGCATTTCTTTTATTTTATTTTCTTATGCATTTATTTTATTTTATTTTATTTTATGCACTTTACATTTCCGTTATTAGCACAACAATTCATTTTGATCAATTAAGAAAATCGTTAAATTACACAAGCACGACCACTTTGAGCATGCGTGTAATGCTTGGTAACCCAGTAACAATTAACGTTTGGTAATCCCAGCAGTGTTGCACTAGTTTAAGATGTGTATGGCAAGTGGGAACAGATGCTAGTATTAGGATTAGTTATAACTTAGTTAATGAGTAGTTAAGTTAAATTAGTCACTTAGTTACCTCTCTCCTTCCCTACTGGCATAGGACATAAAAACATAAAAGCTATAAAAAATCATATGCCTCAAGCTTACTTAACCATACAATCATGACATACATGTAAGCTTGGAAAGACAATGATCAACCAACCCGTCCTTGTTCCACAAGGGCGCATAAGCACTTAGTCCTTGGAATTCAACCGGATCATGTGTGAAACGCTCGTATTCGTATGATTGAGCATAGGGGTACCTCGCCACTCATCATTGGCACCGTTGCCGGGGACTTAGTTATTTCTGCGCTAACTAGAACATAGGAAATCATTCACATCATTGGAACGAACCCTTAGGGTTGGTTGAGAAAATAATAAACAAGAATACATTGCACACTAAACAGACAAGTATGTCTCCTTTTTCGTATGAAAGCTCCTCACCGCCTAGGTTTGAAATAGGAAACAGTCGTTGGTTTAATACACATGAAGTTGATCCGCTAGTCCCTCAACAAGTTCGAGTGGTATATATTTACCTTGATGAGTATATACCAGACTTCACCATTATCCTCCATCAAGACGAACAACTGTGTTGGCGAGACTTAGAAGGTAACATAGTGTTACCTCCCAATCATTCAGTCCTGAGCATGCTTCTTCATGCTCTCACACGAATTGGCATGCTGCACTTACACATAGAATACATTGTGCAAGACCATGACTTGAGAGAATACCACCCCATAGAGGCACAATGTCAAAGGGACTTGCAACAAGAGAGATATCATAAGTCTTTGAAGGGTAAGTGGTCCCAGGATGCCCCACATGTCTTAAGCGAAAATGAGGGTGGTGAACCTACCTCAGGTAGTTGGCTACACAGTGATGTTCCTCCCCTTGAATTTGGCCAAGGGGTTGTGTATTAGAACCTTCATTCCACTATTCATAACCTAGGTTCTGATACCCACAGACACAAAGGATTCGAAAAAGGGACACGAACTCATGATAAAGGTGGACATTCTGATCGCAATTGTGATTAGGGCTGAGACCACAGAAGAGAAGATAGCATACACCATCATGATGATGGTTGTCCTTCTTCTTCACCTTCATCATCTCCTCCACCCTCTCCTTCAATATTTGGACACGGTCATAAAGAAAAGAACCATGGGGATAAAGATAGGCAAAGTGGAAGTCATAGACGAAACAACCAGGAAAGAGGATGAGGGCACTCTAGAGAGTCATGACATAGAAGAAGGGAGAGTAGGGAACAACGTAGGCATCATAGACACCATGGACGAGACGATCACGATGAACCCCTACTCGCTACTCAAAGTATGTTAAACATAACTAAGGCTGTTAAAATTCCAACAAGGCATCATAAAGATAGTAGGATCAAGAGATCATACATGAACAACATCCCACGATTTGAAGGGGGATACAATGTTGATGCTCAGAATCATTTACAAGCATTCCATGATGCATGTTCCTTATAGAACATAGAGAATGAATGAAAAAACTTAAGTTGTTCCCACAGACTTTAGTTAAAGAAGTGAAAAGCTGGTACTGATCTTTAGAACCGGAATCCATTCGTAGGTGGAGTACTATGTTAGAACTATTTAATGACAAGTACCAAACGTACTCCCAAGTGTCTAACTTGTGAAAGAAAATCCAAGGTTGGAAACAAGGAGGACATGAACCCTTGGATGCTGCAATGGGCTGATACTATGCACTGTTACATCGTTGTCCTAGCCATGGTTATTTGCAAAGGGATAAACTACGCCATCTCATGGATGGGCTTAGGCATGAAACAAGAAGAACCCTTGGGACTTATGCCCAAGGAAGATTATCCGAGCTTAGGTCCCATCAAATTCAAAGACTATTGGAGCAAGTTGCTAAGAAAGAAGGTGAGCTACGAAAGAGAGAAAGTGTGGAAGAGTATAATCGAGATCTTTCCCTTTGGAAGAGGGGAGTAAGATTTTGTGAGGATGAAGAAGAGTCACCACTCGAAGAGATGGTGAATAGGAAAACTTTGCCTATCCAAAAGATGACATCAGAAGTTTTGGCAAAGGTAGACCAAATGTGGGATTCCCTAGACAATAGATTTCAAACTGTTCTTAAAATAGTAGAGAAGTCTACAAAGCAAGGTAGTGATAGCAAAAAAAGAAAAAAGAGAGAAGTTGAACATGCATGTAGCAAGGGTAAGGGCAAATTTTCTGTCATTAAAGAGGTTGTGGATTTGGAAATAAACAATGATAGTGGATGTGAGATATGTCAATATGACCATCCTAAGGGATGTTGCCCTATAATCTCACATCTGTAGGAGTCTGGGGTGTATGCACTCAACCCATGATTAAACAAAGGGCAAACACCCCGAAGGTTACCTTATACTCAAGGTAACCCAAGGCAGTTCCACCAACCCTTAACATATTACCCTAATGGAAATCCACCACAACCGATTGAGCAATATCAATAGTGGTAGCACCCAAAATCATGGGGAATGCCACCACCAAGGCAACAGTATCCTTATCGACAAGCTAACCCATATGGATATTACGTGCAGCAGCTAATCTCCCCACATGACTCTATTGGTCACGTCACTCCTAAACCTCGCTACCAAGTTTGCAAGTATTATGGGACTCCTTCTTCTAGAAGCGATTTTCCATAAGCATATCATCCTTCTCATCTGGCCACATCTCTTCCACCAATAGCTCCACTACCACCTTCTCCCGTGATGTAAGGTGAAATCCCTACCCAACTGCAGCAACGTAATGCCACTAGGGCTGTTAACTCTCAACCTACTGTTGCTTCCAACAACCACATGAAGAAAAGACCTTTCTTTAGAACCAACAGTTCAACCAAGCCCTTATAATCAAAAGCGGCTGATTCCTTAGATGCCTCCGTATCAATCAAAACTTTGAAGCCTCCTTCAACCCAATCACCACACTCAATGCATACAGTCATGCTAACACATGCCGTCACCAATTAGATCAAGGCTAGCTACCTTCCTAGGAAATTCTCTGATCTTGGGAGTCCTCTAATATACTTACAAATCACTGGAAATGTGCCATGCAAGGCTCTTTTGGATTTAGGTTCCAGTGTCAACTTGATTTCTTAAGAAATGTACAAGGCCTAGAACCTGCCTCCATTGAAAAAGAGCAACATTCGTCTAAAGTTGTTCGACCAATCCATCACTATCCCATTGGAACTGGTGGAAGACATTGTTACCACCAGTTGTGGGTGGTTGTACCCAACTAACTTCCTGGCAAGGTACCCCTACACTCAACCATATGAAACGAGTGTCACACGCGTGATCCGGTCGAACTCCGCAGATGGACTAGTGTGGCACCTAGATAGTTAGCCTTAGGTTGCAGTTCTCTATCTTTCCACCTAGACTAGTTTTGCATATGTCACGTATGGTTTAGTCTAGATGAGGTGTATGATGTGTTCCTAATTCTATCACTACTCCTAAAGGTAGTGGAAAATAATACTAACTAATCTAAGCTAGGAGGAAAAGGGTAAGAAAATCTAATCTAGCCTAAGTGC
>MNCI01005887.1:666201-681963 GCA_015680685.1 Gnetum montanum
TCTGGACCCCCCAAGACCTTCCCCAAGGTCCCCAGCAGATCTCAGGCACTTGAAAATCAAATTTCGGGCTCCAAATGATGGTCGTTCATTCCTTTACGCCCAGCGTATACGCCCGGCGTAAGCCCAGCGTATACGCCCGGCGTAAGCCCAGCGTAGAGAGACTTTCGGGCCCCAGAAATGGGTCAAAACGTGCGAGAACTGAGCGTCTGGACCCCCCAGGACCTTCCCCAAGGTCCCTAGCAAGTCTCAGGCACTTGAAAATCAAATTTCGGGCTTCAAATGATGGTCGTTCATTCCTCTACGCCCAACGTATACGCCCGGCGTAAGCCCAGCGTAGAGAGACTTTCGAGCCCCAGAAATGGGTCAAAATGTGCCAGAATCAAGCATCCAGACCCCCCAGGACCTTCCCTAGGGTTTCCAGTAGCTCTTGGGCACCCAGAAATCAATTTTTGACCTTAAAATGAAGCATTTTCATGTGTATACGCTGGGCACATTTTTGGCTTACGCTGGCATGCTATACGCTTACGCTGGCATCCTTTACACTCAGCATCCATCAGCGTAGACGCCCAGCGTAGACGCCCAGCGTAGACGCTAGCATCAATCAGCGTAGACGCCAGCATCCATCCAAGTCCACACGCCCAGCAAGTCCAGCGTATACAATGTTTCTAAATTGTAAGCACCCGGTCGATACGCCACGTGTCTCCCAACCCGATTTTCCCAGCAAAATCCCACCTATAAAAAGCCCAGTTTTTCACATTTTCAAGGGCCGCAAAAATTTACTAGAGCAGACCCAGAGCAATTACGCTGCAAATAAGAGCCCAGAAACCCTCTTACGCTTACGCTTACGCTGGGAGTTCTGTACGCCGAGCACAATCTTTACGCTCCACCTACCGTGCCAACCAGCCGCATCCCTGCACCCACCGGGGCTTTACGTCCGCCTTGTGCTCAACCACAACTGCGTTTGGACCGGTGCACTTTGTAATCAAATCTCAACACAAAGCAGTTTACATTTTGCTCAGATTTATTGCAGTTTCCTTTGTTTTCAGTTTACGTTTACAGGCTCATTTACATTATCGTGCGTGTTTACGGTTTACATTTAACGTGCATTGTTTACGTGTAATCCAATGTGTTGTAGCGGCAAACGTTGGGGAAGTCCTTGTTTGATCCGCGTGCGGACCATCCAAGGCACTCTGCCTTCGTCCATTCCAGCTTGCCCTCAAGCGGAGGTAGAGGCGACTGTGCTTGTCTGTAGATCTTTCGGTGCTCGTAACGTTCCAGCNGCGACTATGCTTGTCTGTAGATCTTTCGGTGCTCGTAACGTTCCAGCCTTGCACCGACGATTTCGGTCGGTACACTTGGTAACCCAGTAACAATTAGCATTTGGTAATCCCAGCAATGTTGCACTAGTTCAAGATATGTACGATAAGTGGGAACGAATGCTAGTGTTAGGATTAGTTAGAACTTAGTTAATAAGTAGTTAAGTTAAATTAGTCACTTAGTTACCTCTCTCCTTCCCTACTAGCACAGGACATAAAAACATAAAAGCTATAAAACATCATATGCCTTAATCTTACTTAACCATATAATCATGACATACAGGTAAGCTTGGGAAGACAATGATCAACCAACCCATCCTTGTTCCACAAGGGTGCATAAGCACTTAGTCCTTGGAATTCAACCAGATCATGAGTGAAACGCTCATATTCGTATGGTTGAGCATAGGGATACCTCGCCGCTCATCAGTATCTCATTCTTTTTCTACTTTTACTATTGTTCCAAATGTTTTTTTATTAGATAATGCTTTTTCACCTATCAGTGTTTTTATTAGATTCTAAGATAAATATTGACCTTGAAAAATTAAGGATGGGGGCCTCCTCCTCCACATCTTAATGTTAGTTTTATCATGGAATGTTTGAAACCTTTATGATAGGTCCTCAGTAAAGATTGTTGACGAGTACCTATCAAACTAGTATTTATATCCAAATTTTCTTTTCCTACAAGAAATTAAGATTTCAGCTCATTATATTAGTTTTGTTGGTAAATGCTTTTTAAAAAATTGCATTGTGCTTTCTTCTACTCATGAAGTTAATAAAGGAGGTATTGCTATTCTTTGTAATAAAATTTGTTGGCACATTTAAACTATTGAATAGAACATGTTTGCATGATGAAGTTCATCAAGGGAAAAGAGTGGATTATAACCCACTTGTGCCTTTGCCCAAAGGAATTAGCTGAGAGGAGTACATCTATTGAAGTAGCTTATCTTTTTATGTATGGGTATCTTCCACTAGAATCTCAGTTAAAAGATTGGGGATTTGCTATATCTCAACATTTTGCTTTACTAGAAGGATTACTAAATTCTATACAAGGGATACCTCATGATGCTTGTACCCATCATCCCATAGGTATGCTAGTAAGTGCAATCATTGCTTTCTCTACATATCATCTAGAGGCCAACCCAGCACTAAGGGGCCAAGATATTTATAATTCGAAGGTAGTGAAGGATAAGAAAATTGTGTGCATTTTAGGGAAGATTCCAACAATTTCTATAGTTATTTTGTTAAGGATTAAAGGGCAAGCACCTATGTTACCTTTAACTAACCTTTATTATGCAGAGAATTTCCTTTATATGTTAGATTCACTTGAAAATTAATAATATAAATCAAATCCTAGGTTGGCAAGAGTATTAGATGTACTTTTCATTTTACATGGAAAGACATGAACAGCCAAAAGAGCCATGTGCAAATTGGTGCAACAGATTATGGTAGTGTTAACGAAGATGTGCTCATCGGTGCTTTATGATCAAAACAAATCTACAAACAAATGCATGAAATTTATTTCAAGTTGCACAACAACAATACAAAAACTCCACCCTTAAATGCAAATGCACCTTTAGAGAAATAATCCATGGACAGATGATAAGGAGGCAACTTTAAAGAATATTGAAGATTTCTTGTAAAGCATGGCTTGCTAAAGACATTAATTTAGCTACTTTGTTTTAATCTTGTGAGTTCATTTCTTCCCATTTTGTTTTAGTTACTTAGCTAATGGTTTAGATAGTATTGTGCTTAGCATTTAATTTTGGAATTTTTCTAGATTGCCTTTATGACTCTATTTTTTCACAATATTACACTTTTATTAAGGTTTTCCAAATAAGAGCTTATGTTGTATTAGAAAAGCATCTTGAGCTATTTAATAGTAATGTCTTATAGAAATTTCCTATTTGAGTTTAGAGAATCTTGAAAATCTTCGATACTTTGAGATGAATGAAATAGCTCTTTTTTTAAATAAAGTTTATTGCCTTAATATTGCAATCTTAAAATTGTCAAAATTTTCTAGAAGTTCTATTGTTTACAATTCTTGACCAATATTTAACTAGCCAAATAAAAGTTTGTACTTTGTTATTTACAAAGAATTTTGGTAGTTAAATTAAAGTGTCTTTTATGAAATTGCTTGTTGAGCTTATAGGGTTTGAACAATTTGTAATAAATTGAATTAGAATAGCTTTATTGTGAAGTGTTTCCTCATGTCAATTTATCTTGCTTAAATGTTTGAGATTCCACACAAATATGCTTTCTTTTCTTTTCTCTGTCTAACACCCATTGAATTTGGCTCTAATTTAAATTTTCTTGTGGAACTTTCACTTTAGGGGGAATTAAGAGTAGATTGGCAAAATTGTGCTTAAACATTTTTGTGAAATTTTATTTGTTACAAGGAATGTACTATAGGGACTATATAGACTAAGTGAGTTGAAAAACTAGGAAGCTTCAACAACTCATAGTATTCGATAAAGTTAGCTAAATTTCTTTTATGATAGCCAATTACAGTTTTATGCACAACCCAACCATTTCAACATTCACAACAACAAACACAAACTCACGTTTAGTTTGTTTCATAACCACTAAGTCTATTTGGAGGTATCTGGGCCTTAGTGTTTCCAAAGACCAGCAAGCACCTAAACCCTGTTTGAAGAACACCTTCACATCCTGTGATCCCAAAGGTCACGAGATCGAAGGTCCCCAATGTTGGCAGTCCCAAATAGTCGCCAACAAACAGTAGATTGGAAAACTTTTAAATTCTAGTTTTAACAACCTTGAAAGAGTTATTTGGATTATTTATCATAGTGAAAAAGATGACTTTAGATTTTGTAATATTTATGCTCTTAATAATTCGAAAGATCAATGAGGGGTTTGGAAATATCTTATATCTTTGCCTAAAGTTCCTTAGATCATTGGAGATGATTTCGGTATAGTTAAAAGTCATTTAGATAAGCTTGGTAGTCTTCCTCCTAATATGTCTTCTAAAGAAAAAGAAAATTAGTGCACTTATTTTATTTCTGAGGTTAGCTCTTTATCCCTATCCCATTTGAATGAGAAACATTATACTTGGTGTAATTATCAACAAAGAAATGGTAGAATTTATTATTGACTGAATAGATTTTAGATCTCTAATATTTCCTTTTGGAAGTCTACAGTGAAAGTAGAAGTGTATGGAATGCTACTTTGTCAAATCATTTTCATACTAGCATTTTTTTCTACTATTATATTTTCATCCTTTCAAAAGCATAAGTTTTTCCATATAAATGCTAATATGTTCATAGAACTTAGTGGCAAAAGTATTTTGAAGTCTTTATGGAATGCAAAAAAAAGCCTAGTGATGATATTAGTTAGATTACTTTTATTAAGTTAGATTATGTTAAAGCCTATGATACGATTGAATGGAATTTCATTATTTCTTATCTCTATAGATTAGGATTTAGTAATTATTTTATTCAACTTATTCGTATCCTAATCATTGATGCTAACACTTAAGTTGCTACTAATTTTGGATTAAGTTCCTTCTTTTCTCTTGAATAGTTAGTTCATCAAGATTATCCTCTAACTCATCTTTTTATTATTGTTGTAGATTTTCTTTTACATAATCTCCATTATGATCTACAAAGGAATTTTATTAAGAGAATTTCAATTGATGATCAAAGTACACAATTACTTAAACATGTACTCAGTAGATGATTTTTTTTATGATCAAAAATTCTTTGCAACATATCAATACTCTTTTAGCTAAAGTGAAGAAATACTACATGTTATTTGGCTCATGAATTAATTGGAAAAAATGTATTTTTTTCTTGTAATAGTAATATTGATGAGTGGATTACTCTCAAGCCTTGAATTATCTTGAAAAAAGATTATGTTTTCAAATTTTAGTAACACCTTTTTCTTTTGAGCCTAACCTTACTATTTTGTGGAATTATATGGTTGATAAAATTGAAAAGAAGTCTAATTAATGGAAAGAAAGAAAGCCCACATTTACTAGTAAAGCTTTAGTTATTAATTAAATGCTTTAATCAATTCATGTTTATTACTCTAGTTGTTGAGCTCATTCTAAAACTTCTTATGAGAGAATTGATCATATTATCTATCGATTTCTTTGGTGTGCTAAGCAACATAGAAAAGGTTTTTTGAGAGTTACTTAGGATATTTGCACTAGTATCAAGAAAGATGGAGGACTTGGTCTCATTAATTGTTATAACCAAGGTATGTCTCTTGTAACAAAATAAATTTCTAAGTGCATTACTAGAGATGATGTTTGGATGCTGCTTTTAAGAAACAAACTTATTCAAGGAAAACGTAAGAATGATAATAGTTGGTCTTCTATTTCCTCAGGTCATTGTTATTCCTAGTTCTTTAGTTTTTATACAAATTTGGAAGACATGGTACAAGCTTAATAAATATTGAAATTCCAATCATATTATAGTTTCAAAATATATGCTTAAGAAAATTAGCCCATGGTAGCTTTATCAGCCTCTAAGGCTATGCACTGCTAACATCAAATTAAAAAAATAGAACAAAATAAAGGCAAATAGAGGCACCTAAATTTCACATTTTTATTCAACTAATAATGGCCTTTAAATAGGCAAATACATAATGGAAAATAGCAATTGAATCCTAATATGAAGCAACTTCTATAACGGTTGACCCTTTAACTTCTGTAAAAGTCAACCCTTCAACTTCTATAATGGCCAATTCTTCAACTTCTATAATGATCGACCTTTAACTTTTGTAATGACCAACACTTTAACTTCTATAATGATAAACTGTTCAACTTCTGTAACAGCCAACCATTGAACTTCTAAAGAACAAAAATAGCAACTGAATCCCTAAGGATAGTTCCTAAAGACTAGGACAAATAAAAAATCATGTTTAATAATTAAACACCTTTAACACCCTCCCATAAACTAAAAGTTTGTGAACTATTAGTTTAACAAGAATCATTCAACGTGCAGACGCCAAGCTACTTTCTCAGCCTCTCGAATGTTGATAACTTGAGGGGTTTTGTATGAATATCAAGGAGTTGATCTTCACTCTTATAAAACACCAAATCAATAACACCATCATTGCATAGATCATGCAAAAAGTGAAATCTCACATCAATATGCTTACTTTTTACATGTAGCATAGAATTTTTGGATAACTATATGGTAGAATTGTTGTCACAGAAAACTATAGTGGCCCCCTCTTACTTGAAATATAGCTCATTAAGAATTTTTCTTAGTCAAATAGCTTAGCAAGCACAAGATGTTGCAGCAACAAATTCAGCCTCTATGGTTGACAATGTGACAATTGATTGCTTCTTGGATGACCATGAAACAACCCTTGTGTCCATCATAAAAACATACCTTGAAGTTCTCTTTCTATCATCTTGATCTCTTGCATAATCACTATCAGTAAATCCCACAAAATCAGATTTCTTACCTTTCTTGTAAAACAACCCAAAATCTTTAGTTCCTTACAAGTAATGAAATATTCTTTTAGTAGCCAGCAAATGCATCTTCTTTGGAGACTCCATGTATCTACTAATAAGACTCACAGCATGCATTATGTTGGGTCTGGTTGCAGTCAAATACATTAGACTTCCAACAATTTCCTTGTAAAGTGTAGCCTCCACCTTTCTTCCTTTAGGATCTTTGTTTAGCCTCAAGCTAATCTCAATTGGAGTGCTTATAGGATTGCAATACTTCATCTTAAACCTCTCCAAAATTTCTCTGACATACTTCTTTTAAAATAATTGAAGTAGGTTGCTGCCCATTCTAATTCCAAGTTCTATCTTCATCAAAGATGAAATCTCTACTAGTTACAATCTTCTTTGTTAAAGGATTATACAATTTATATACTTTGGATGCTTCACTTATGTCAAGAAAGACACATTGTTCACTCTTATCCTCCAACTTCTTCCTCTTCTCATCGGGGACATGTGCGTAGGCAATGCAACCAAAGATTCTGAAGTGATCCATTATTGGTTTCCTTCCACTCTAAGCCTCTTCTGATGTCATGTTTTGAACAACAAAGGTGGGACTTCTATTCAAAACATGAATGCTCCAATTCACAGCCTCTATCCAAAAACTCTTTGAAATACTTCCTCTTGCCAAGAGGCTTCTCACCATATTAAGGATGGTTCTATTTTTTTCTCTCTAATACACCATTTCGTTGTGGTGTATAGGGGGCTATGAGCTCTCTCCAAATGTCATGATTCTCACAAAAAACATTAAACTCTTTTGAAAAATATTCTCCTCCATGATCTATATGAAGAGTTGTAATGATCTTTCCAGACTTATTCTCAACACGCACCTTGAATCTTTTAAATGCATTAAAAGCTTTAGACTTCTTCTGCAAAAAGTAAACCCAACGTTTTCAAGTATAATCATCAATGAAGGTGATCAAGTACCTCTTACCTTCATTTGAAGATGGTTTTATTGGCTCACAAATGTCAGAGTGAACCAACACAAGGACATTCTTTGCTCTCCATGATTTTCCTTGAAAGAATTGAGAATGATGTTGTTTATCAAAAATGCATTCTTCATAGACTTCGAAAGGAATTGTAATTTGAGAAATACCATTTACCATATTTTTTTGTTGCAGAGTCTTTAATCCTCCAAAATTCAAGTGTCCATAGCAAAAATGCCAAAGGCATGTTAAGTCTTTTACTTTAGCCTTTAGGCAAGATTGAGCACTTTCAATCCTCAATGGAAATTATTTGTTGGAGCTCATTTGAACAACTTCAATAGCTCCTCTTGAAAGATCATAAATTTCACAAGCACCCTTCTGAATGGTTAACACATAATCCTTCTCTTGTAATTGACCAGCACTTAACAAATTACTTTTCAAATCAGGAACATAAAAAACATTGGAAATTGTTTCTACAAAACCATTCTTGGTTCTAATGTTAATATCCTCCTTTCCCATTACATTTACAGTAGAACAATCATCAAAACTTATTGTAGAATGAAAACTTTCATCTAAGTAAGAAAAAGAAGACTTACATCGACACATATGGTTGCTGCAACTAGTATCCACATACCATACATCTAACTGAGACTCTCGATTAGCTTGAACTACCATCAAAAAAGTCTCAAACTCCTTCTCTTTTACAAAATTTGATTTCTCTCCTTTGTCATTCAATAGTTTAGTGTAGCATTCGGAATGATAGTGTCTGTATTTATGACATTTAAAGCATTCCACCTTAGATTTGTCAACTTGTTCTTTGCCTTTACCTTGAAATTTATCACCATCCCCTTTAAAATGTTTGCTGCCATCTCTATTGCCTCGATCTCCTCTTCCTCTATCTCTACCTCTACCTCTTCCTCATGAGGAATAAGTAAAAGTAGAAACCTTCAAAGCTTGCTCTTCAAAAGTTGAATTTTGATTGATCTTCTATTCATGGACGAATAAAGAACTTTGAATTTCATCAAGGGAAAGTGCATCAACATCTTTGGATTCTTCAATTGAATAAACAACATAATCAAACTTGGGGGTTAGGGAATGCAATATCTTCTCAACAATAATCACATCCTCCATCTTCTCACCATGAAATCACATGTTATTGGCTATCCCCATTGTCCTTGCATAATAGCTGGTAACAGACTCCCCATATTTCATCTACAGAGTCTCAAAATCCCTTCTCAAGGATTGAAGCTGTGCACACTTTACTCTCAAAGACTTTTGATATTTCTTCTTCATAGAATCCCAAATATCCTTGGAAGTTTCTTTGCTAAGAATAGTCCACAAGATAGAATGATCAATTGCTTGAAATAAATAATTCTTTGCCTTCAAATCTTTTAGCCTCAATCCCTCTAGCTATTTTCTTTATTCATTTGTGACTGTAGCCTTAGCTGTGGGTGCTACTACACCATCTTCAACAACTTTCTAGTACTCCTTAAACTTCAAGAAATTTTCCATCAACATGCTCCAATGGTCATAGTGACCATCAAAACGTGGGATGGCAGGCTGTACAAAATTTTCAAAGGTCATTTATGCACTACTATGCTCTTCTCTTAAGCCTCCTAAATTGACTGCACTATTGTGCTTTTCTCTCTAGCCTCCTGAACTGGGCTTTCTTTCTAGCCTCCTAAATTGGGCTTTCTTTCTAGCCTCCTAAACCAAGCTTTGATACCATTGTTAGCCTTTGAGGCTGTGCACTGCTAGCATTAGATAAAAAAAAGTAGAACAAAATAGGGGTAAATAGAGGAAATTGAATTTCACATTTTTATTCAATTGATATGGCCCTTATATAGGCAAATACATCAACGAAAAATAACAACTGAATCCTAATATGAAGCAACTTCTATAATGGTTGACCCTTTAACTTTTGTAATAGTCAACCCTTTAACTTTTATAATGGTCGATCCTTCAACTTTTGTAACAACTGACCATTTAACTTTTAAAGAATGAAAATAGCACCTGAATCCCTAAGGACAGTTCCTAAAGACTAGGACAAAAAAAAAACATGTTTAACAATTAAACACATTTAACAAGCTTTCTGTTGGTAATTGTTTGGGACTAGATCACCAACATTAGGGCCTTCGGGTCTCACAACCTATGGGATCATGGGATCAAAGGTGTTCTTCAAATAGGGTTTAGGTGCTTGCTAGTCTCTAGCAACACTAAGGCCCATATACCTTCAAATAGACTCAGTGGTTATGTATCAAATTAAACATGAGTATGTGTTTGCTGTTGTGAATGTTGAAATGGTTGGGTTATGTATGAAACTGTAATTGGCTATCATTAAAGGAATTCAACTAACTTTGTCAAATTTTATGAGTTGTTGAAGGTTCCTATTTTGTCAAATTACTTAATCTATATAGCCCCTATAGTACATTACTTGTAACAAATAAAATTTTATAAAAACATTTGAGCACAGTTTTGCTAATCTACTCCTAATTTCCCCCAAAGAGAAAGTTCCACATGAAAACCAGAAATAGAGTGAGATTCAATGGATTTAGAAAAAGAAAAGAAAAGAACGCAGATTTGTGTGGAATCTCAAACATTTAAGCAAGATAAATTGACATGAAGAAACACTTCACAATAAAGCTATTTCAATTCAATCGCACTATGAATTGTCCAAACCCTCTTAGCTCAATAAGCAAATTTGTAAAGGATAATCTTATTATACTATCAAAAATGGTTCGTAAAAGATAAAGTAAGAGCTTCTATTTTGGCTAGTGAATAGTTGTCAAGAATTGCATTCAATAGAGCCTTAAAAAAATTTGACAATTTCAGAATTAAAATACCAAGGCAATACACTTTACAATAATAAAACTATTTCAATCATCTCAAAATATCAAAGATTTTCCTAGATTCTCTATCCTCAAAACAAGCAATTTCGTTAAGACATTACTATTAGAGTGCCCTGGAGATTTTTCAACAACATAAGCTCTTTTATGGCAACCCTAATAGAAGTCTAATATTGCACAAAATATATAAGTTTAAAAGCAACTTAGAAAAATCCTAAAATTAAATGCCAAGCACTATACTATCTAAACCATTAGCTAAGTAATTAAAACAAAATGTGAAGAAATGAACTCATAGTATTAAAACAAAGTAGCTAAATTGATGTCTTTAGCAAGACATACTTTACAAGAGATTTTCAACAATTCTTCAAAGTGCTTTTAGCCCTGTTTTTCCATTCTACCTTTGAAGGCCCTGTTATAATGATCTTAAGGTAGTTACAATAATTATGAAGAGGTTAAGGATGAGCAACTAATATTTAGGGGATATAATCTTAACCACCTAAGAGTTATAATTTCCATGGGAAGTTTATGAAAATTTTAAGCTACATTTGACGAGTGTCCCATCCATTAAAAACGTCTTATTATACACAAATTTTTTAAATGGCACAAATATTCAATCGGTGCATGACTAAAGGCTAACCACATTAGCAAGGTTAGAGAATAAAATAATACATGACCTTGAAGTAGAAAGTTAATTTATATGTTAACAATAGCTGCGTATTTCACACTTCCAATGATGAATATTATTATTTTTAACTTGCCCGAGTATAAAATCCAATGTTTTCATTAATAAAATCCCCAAACCGATCGTGGCAGGCATCAATTTCTAGTGTAGCGATTGGACGTGTAATGCCAGTACTGTTACTCGTGCCTTGCTTGTTAATGCTGTTACTGCCATAATCATCCTTGTTCACCTATTTTCTGTTGCCTCGCTTCAAAATGTGTTTGTGATGCCGCCAACGAATGAAGATAACGACGGGATTTGGCTTCTGCGACGAAGATCGAGCAGGGTGTAGAAGAGCAGAGGTAAACACCACTGTAATGGCCTGCTAGTCCATCATAACTCGCAGAACTTTCATGAAAATCCATCAAACAAATTGTCCTTTCCCTCAACGCCAGCAACGGCTGAAAGCGCTTTGAATCCGTCATTCGTTCCTACTGCCTCTGCAAAGTAGGGGAGCTTCAACTGTAAACACAGACCATGATAATCTTTCTCTGTTTGCCTCTATTTTAGATGCTGCCAGAGTGAGCAGATTGAGGAGGCGCGTTGTCCGTCAGGTAAGAATCTGCAGTGATTCATGGAATCATGAACAGATTCAGTACCTTGATTTGC
This sequence comes from Gnetum montanum, assembly GCA_015680685.1. Taxonomy (NCBI): domain Eukaryota; kingdom Viridiplantae; phylum Streptophyta; class Gnetopsida; order Gnetales; family Gnetaceae; genus Gnetum; species Gnetum montanum. Next base: position 678,096 of record MNCI01005887.1, read on the forward strand.
AAACAGTGGGCAATTCCATAGCCATGGCATGTTCCATTCTTTCATTTTGCACATATCCTGAAATCGCAGCATTTCAAGATCCCAAATTTTTTGTAGGCATTTCTTGAATTCGTTGGTGGCGTCATCGGTTTGCCCATTTTTCAGAGCACCATCACATATCCTAAAATCATGATCCAGAGCACCATATCTGATTTTTGAATGATCCATGCTTGCAAAATGAGTGTATCTCAATGTCTAACGGCCCATCACGTAACTTATTAAATTGTTTAGAACCGATTTTTAAGTAGCATTATGATCTCTAAAATGTTAGGTTTATACACTTCAATAGATTTAATTTGATCATCATTCCGTGTATGTCAACGACATCAACCTTATTTTTTAAACTTTGAGGCTTTTTCATTCGTTTTTCCTCACCATCATTCATATATATTTAACTATTATGCTCTTTACCATTGGCCTAATTTTTATCTTCTAATCACCAAAAATAAATTGGGCAAATAAAAATCTATTCCCTGAGATGGTAAAAAGGTGTCAACTCTTTCTTTTAATGAAGGAGCTTGGGCTACTAATGCATCTAGATTGTATACCACTTGGAGCAGATTTGACATCACTCTAGTTTCTTGATTGCATATGCATGATAGATGAATTACTTGGAATGAAGCTTCTAGCCTCTCTCGTTTGAATATAAAAAGATAAAAGAAATTTAAAAATTTAATTTCTAATCTTGAGAATTTATTTAAGGTTAACAAAAATTTACATCAAACTTTTCTAAATATTTTTTGGAAGGATGGTTGGTATGTTTGTTCTTTTAATTTGAAAGTTGCTTATGAGACTATTACAAAAAATATTTTATTTATAATAAATTCAGTAAGGCTTGGAAAATGCAAATATCATCACACTTTTGGATGAGAAAAATGAAAGACATTTGGAGAGCTCCTAATTTTCCTAAATTTAATATTTTTTATGGTATTCATTAAGGTCTTTGATAAAGTCAATTTTTGTTGCTATGCCATATCGTACCTATGATATTGTAGCAACGATGTCATAATCCATGCTACGTCATCGTTGATACGATGTCTTAGGATATTTGTAGCCCTATAAATACTAACACTTCAACATACAATCAATAACTTTTTATTCGAAGTCTTAGGAAAACTCTTGCAATTTGTTTTCTTAGTTAGCGATAGAGAGAATTCCGACAATGTGATGTTTAGTAGTTGAATGGAATCTTTATTTGAGTGAATTGTACTTGGACGCAATTCATGATGGCAATAAAGATCGAGATTGATTTCCATCATTGCAGCATCCACTTAGTTTTATTTGTTTGCTTAGCATAATTTCCATGTTTTCTTAGCTTAATCATTTACGTTTCCAAAGCACTTAATTTTACTTGTTCATTAGTAAAGTGGAACGAGTACGACTAGTTTCGAGCATTAAAGTGTAATTGTTTGGTAACCTAGTAGTGGGTTCACTTGATTCACTTAGTAGTAAATTCACTTGGTAATCCTAATAACAATTACATAAGTGCAAGACATGTCTGGTAAGCCAAGAGCAAATGGTCATTGCTATAGGATAGAATAAATTTACATTTTTATCATTACTTAGATTTAGCACTTAACTTCATTTTCATTATGTTTACAGTTAAGCGTAAAATGAGACCTATAACGTCACATAACATATGCCTCACTACAAGTTAAACCATACACTTAGACTTCACTAACTCAAGGTGAGAAGACAACGATCACGAGCTTAACATCAATTACTAGCATAATTACATTGTCCATCTATGGATTACAATTTGATCACATGCTAGCACTTATGACTTGTATGGTAGAGTGTTGGGATTGCTCCACCTCTCATCATTGGCACCATTGTTGGGGATGTATCAATGTGTGCTAAGTAATTGATCTTACAAAGTTTGTTGTATCAAGAACTATAAAGTTAATCTTCATATCTTTAAATAGTTCTAATAACACATATACTTGACCAACCATCACATATATACATGGCTTCAACTAAGAAAAAACTATCACTTGTCGAAGAATTAGAAAGGAGCAATGACAGAATAGATGACGATGAATATTGAAGTATGCCTATGTAAACAAGAATCTCATATGCTCATAATGATCCTTACTACCGTGATTTTACATTCATCTTTCACCAAGATGGGTAGATGAGGTGGAGAGACCTATAGGGCAACATCGTTTTTCCTCCAGAGCATTCAATACCCATCATGCTTCAAACAACTTTAAGGGGAATGAATTTGAGTCATGTGTGATGAGTGGCGAGGTACCCCTACACTCAACCATACGAAATGAGCATAGCACGCGCGATCCGGTCGAACTCCGTAGACTAAATGCCTAAACGCCCCATGGAACACTTGGGGTTAATCATTCGTTGTCTTCCCAGACTTACTTGTTGTTGTCACGGTGTATGGTTAAGTAAGTCTGAGGTATATGATTTTTTTGGTCTTTTCTGGTTTTATCTCCTATGCTAAAGGGTGAAGGGTTGAGAAACTAACTAACTCTAACTAAGGAGCTAAGTCTAAATTAACTAGCGTCAACATCCGTTCCCACTTACCGTACACACCCTGAACTATGCAACTGTGGCTACCAAACGCTAATCGTTACTGGGATCACCACACGTAACGCACGTGCTCAAAGTGGTCGTACAGAGGCACCTAACTAGCCTAAGCATGATGAGCAACCGATTCCTTGACTAGCCGTACACATCCGTAGATGCTCGTAATCAAGTCGTACTCATCCCATATTCTAGGAGACAAGGGTGAGAGAATCTAATCGCGATGAGTAGCCAATTTCTTGATTAGCCGTACACATTCGTCAATGCTCGTAATCAAGTCGTACTCATGCTGCGCTAATGCAGGTAATAAATAACAGGTAGGAAATAACATGTAATAAACCTATTCCATGCACTGCAAGGTTTATCCACAAAGCTCGTCTTTATTGCCGTACACAACTTGCGTTCAGGTACAAAGCTGCTCGAATAAAGATTCGTTCACTTGGGGACTCCTACTGCGGGCACATGGAAAATATTCTATCTCTGGAGTGATCAAACTGCCAGAGTTTCACTACTTCTAGCCTAGGATGAGAAATGAAGGGAGTGCTGCCTCTTATTTATAGATTTGGCGACGGACCGGGATATCGCAGGGGACGAAGCGATATTGCGTACATGATATCGCATGGGATGCGATATCGCGACGGCTGCGATATCACGTACGCGATATCGCAGCGGACGACACGATATTGCGTACGCAATATCACATGGGATGCGATATCACAACGGCCGCGATATCGCGGTGCATGCGATATCGCGTCTCATCATACCCCCATGACTAAATGAAAACTCATCCTCGAGTTCCTTACAATAATATCATGTAGGTATGGAATTATTGAGGGGAATGGAACTAATGGGATGACATGTAAATGGATCATTATTACAAGACTTGACAAAACTGGTGTTCATGACAACAAGGGTGAACACCTTATTACAATGACATCAGGCCTTTGTTGGCAACTGAGAGAAAGAGAGAGAAAGAAAGAAGTGTTGCTGCTGCCAACGCCAAGATTGCGCCTTCGTTGTCCATCCATAAGCGCGTCATCGATCTTGCTCCTTGCATAACTGCTTCAACGCTGCACCATTCCAAGTGTTTGCTCCAGATCCAATCCGTGATTGTATGATCGCCATCTGCACACACAACACAATCGTATATTAGCAAGGGTGGTTGAATCATCATGTAATTAATACCTTGCTTCGGTGTAGGTCCATTAGCTAGGTTCTGGTATGGCTGATATGGATCTGGGAATATATTAAGGATGACTACCGAAGGTGTAGGGGTTAGGAAGAAAAT
>MNCI01005887.1:683400-698818 GCA_015680685.1 Gnetum montanum
TTACATGGAGACATTTCCTCCATGTCATCACCCGATGAATCATTGTATGTGATGCATGGAACTTTCCTCTCCTCGATCTTTCCACATATGTTTACCTTAGAGATTTCCAAGGAAAGATCGTGGATCCTAAGACATGCATCTACTGTACTAAGCCATGCCCTTCCCATTATAATCGAGAAGTTCCCTTCGTTGTTTTTCACTTCGATCACCAGGAAATCAGCTGGGTAAGACCAACCACACACAGTGGTGATGATGTCCTCCACCAATCCCAAGGGAATGGTAATGGACTGGTCTGCCAGCTCTAGTCGAATGTTGCTCTTCTTAAGTTGGGGTAGGTTCCAGGCGTGATACATCTCTCGTGAAATTAAGTTGACTCCGAAACCTGAGTCAAGAAGAGCCCTATGTGGTTCATTTCCAGTGATCTGCAAATAAATTAAGGGACTTCGAGGGTCAGTTAGCTTCCTGGGAAGGTGGCCCACCTTGATCCAGTCAGTTAAGGTATCCATTAACATAACCGTATGCATTACGCTCTGTTGGACTGAAGGGTGCTCCGAAGTGTTAGATGGTGGAGGAGTGTTCATGGCCTCAACCGCTTGTTGTTGTGAGAGTTTATCTGGGCTTTTGGTTCTGAAGTAAGGTCTTCTCTTTTTACAGTTATCAGAACCAGCAGCAGGCTGGATATTTACAGCTCTCGCAGCGTGACGTTGTTGCGGTTGAGGAGGAAGTTCCCCTTGCATTGTTGGAGCAGGAGGTGTTATGGGAACTACTTGTGGTGGAAGAGGTGCGGATGGATTAGGAGGATGGAACGAGTGTAAGAGGTCTCCCAAAGGAGAAGGAGTCCTTCTGAAGTACTCCCAAACTTGGTGGTGACGGTTGGGGGTTAAGTGACTCATAGAGTCACTTGGAGAAATCGGCTGCTACATATAATAACCATAAGGATCGGGCTGCCGATAAGGGTAATGTTGTGTTGGCGGTGGCATTCCCCATGACTATGGGTATTGCCACTGTAGATGCTATCTGATGGGCTGTGGTGGAGTTCCACTTGGATAATACATTAAGGTTGGTGGAACTGCCTTGGGTTACCTTGTGGATAAGGTAACCTTCGGTGTATTTGCCGTTGGTTGAGTCTTGGATTAAGCGCATACACCCCAGACTCCTATAGATGTGAGATGATGGGGCAACATCCCTTAGGATGGTCATAATGGCAGATCTCACATCCACCGTCATCATCTGAATCAGAATCCTCAGCCACATCGAAGTTAGTGATTTTTCCCTTACCCTTGTTATGTGCAGGGCCTAAATCTCTCCACTTTTTCTTACCTTTGTTACTACTTTGTTCTACCTTAGACTCTTCTACAATTTTCAAGACTGTTTCAATTCTTGAGTCTAAGGAATCCCACATTTGGTCTACTTTGTCTGATACCTCGATTGTTAATTTTTGGATCGGCAAAGTTTTCCAATTCACTAACTCTTCGATTGGTGACTCATCCTCTTCATCACAAAATTTCACTTCCTTCTTTCGAAGGGAGGGATCATGGTTATACTCTTCCGTACTTTCCTTTTGCGTAGCTCACCCTCTTCTTTTGCTACTTGCTCCAACAAGCTACATACTTCATGGGCTCTAAGTTGTGAGAGTCTCCCTTGGGCATAAGTTCCAAGGGTTCTTCTAGTTTCATTCCTTAGCCCATCCACGATGTGGTTAAGTTGATCCCGCTAAGCATACCCATGGCCCGGGCAACGATGTAACAATGTGTAGTAGCGGGCCATGGCAGCATCCAAGGGTTCATATGTACCTTGCTTCTAGCCTTGGATCTCCTTATGCAAATTGGACACTCTGGAGTACGTTTGATACTTTTCGTTGAACAGTTCTAGCATCATACTCCACCTCCTGATGGTTTTCGGTTCTAAGGACCGATACCAGCTCTCTACTTCTTTAGTGAGTGTCCTTGGGAACAACTTAAGTTTTTGCCATTCATTTTCTATATTCTGCAAGGCACAGGCATCGTGGAATGCTTGTAAATGATTTTGCGGATTAGCATTATATCCCCCCTCAAACCATGGGATATTGTTCATGTCTAATCGTTTGATCCAACTATCCTTCAAATGCCTTGTGGGAATCCTAACTACCTCCATAATGTCAAGCATACTTCGGGTTGTGAGTAGGGGTTTGTCATGATCGTCTCTTTCATGACACCTGTGATGTCTGCGTTGTTCCCTACTCTTCCTACGTCCTTGCCCTTATCCTCTCTCTCGACTTTCACGTCGAGGTCTTTCATCCTTCTTACTTTTATCCTCATCTTTATGTTCACGGTGGTTGCACCCAGATGTGGAAGGAGAGGATGAGTGATGTAAAGAAGGGGAAGAAGAAGGGGAACCATCACCATGACGATGTTTCTTGCCTTCTCTTCGGCTGCTACGGCCCCAATCGTTGTGACGATCAAAGTGCCCATCCTTAGCATGAGTGGTTGTTTCCTCTGTGAAAAGCTGGTGTTCATGGGCATCAGAACCAAGGATATGTATCATTGATCGTAGGTTCTGATACTCAACCTCCTCATCATTGTTAGGAGGGGGAACATCCTTTACTAAAGAACCCATGATAAAGGGTTCCTCATCTCCTATTTCACTAAGGACGTGCGGGGCCTTGCCCTTCGACAATGTATGTTGACTCTCCTGCCTTAAGTCCCTCATACATTGGGCATCTATGGGATAATAATCCCTCATGTCAAAATCTTCCACAATCTATTGAGCATATAGCTCGATCATGCCTATCTGTGTTAATGCACGGAAAAGCATATGAGAGATTGATCGATCTGGAGGTAACACAATGTTACCTTGCAAGTCTCTCCATCGCAACTGTTCGTCCTAATGGAGAACAAAAGTAAAATTAGGAATATACTCATCGGGATGGGTATATGTCATCTTATATTGTTTAGGACTTGGCTGATTTTGGTTATGTGTTTTATCTTGCCAACTGTCTTATGTGTGGTCCTTAGGTGGTGAGTTGCTCTTATGAGAAGAAGGCATTTTTATCGGTGTGCTAATTTCACCGTTATATAAATTTGTTTTACTTTTGATTAACCTGAAGGTTCGTTAAGGCTCACAATGATGTGAGTGATATCCCTTATGTTCTATTTGACGCAAAAACACTTAGTCCCTGACAATGGTGCCAATGATGAGTGGCAAGGTACCCCTACACTCAACCATACGAAATGAGCGTAGCACGCATGATCCGGTCGAACTCCATAGACTAAATGCCTAAATGCCCCATGGAACACTAGGGGTTAATCATTCGTTGTCTTCCCAGACTTACTTGTTGTTGTCACGGTGTATGGTTAAGTAAGTCTGAGGTATATGATTTTTTTGGTCTTTTCTGGTTTTATCTCCTATGCTAAAGGGTGAAGGGTTGAGAAACTAACTAACTCTAACTAAGGACCTAATTCTAAATTAACTAGCGTCATCATCCGTTCCCACTTACCGTACACACCCTGAACTATGCAACTATGGCTACCAAACGCTAATCGTTACTGGGATCACCACACGTAACGCACGTTCTCGANAGAGAGAATATAATCGCGATGAGTAGCCGATTCCTTGGTTAGCCGTACACATTTGTTAATGCTCGTAACCAAGTCCTACTCATGCCACGTTACTAGGAAAATAATAAATAACATTAAATAAACCTATTCCATGCACTGCAAGGTTTATCCACAAAGCTTGTCTTTATTGCTGTACACAACTTGCGTTCAGGTACAAAGCTGCTCGAATAAAGATCCGTTCACTTGGGGACTCCTACTACGGGCACATTGAAAATATTCTATCTTTGGAGTGATCAAACTGCCAACGTTTTGCTACTTCTAGTCTAGGATGAGAAATGAAGGGAGTGCCACCTCTTATTTATAGATTTGGCGGCGGACCGCGATATCATGTATGCAATATCGCAGGGGACGATGCAATATTGCGATGGTCGCGATATCGCGATGCATGCTGTGACCAAGCACATGATAAGACCCTATCAAACCACAGAGGCACAAGTATGAAGGGATGCTGCTATGGAAATCAAACATGAGCATAACCAAGGAAAGTAAGTTAACTCTCCTATTGTCCTAGAATAACTAGATGGTGATGTATTTATAGCAAAGAAACTCCACCATGATCATGAAGTCCATTCCCAAACACCTATTATTCATCTAGAAGAACCTATCAAGGTGCAACTATATTCAGCCCTCACAGAGACACCAAGAAGAGAGGCAAAGAACTCTAAGTATAAGCAAGACTCAAGGCCTAGAGTTTTTGCTAGATTACAAGGAAATGAATACTAGAGTAAGAGAAGGAGAACTAGCTTGCATCATTCTGCTTCATCTTGCTCATCATGATCGTCAATGGAATCTGATAGAAGAAAACAAAGGTATAGAGATCATGAAAGGGAAAGACGTCAAGCTCATGATAGACATGAGTATCACCTAAGACACCTTGATGAAGAAGATGAAGAGCATGAACCATGAAGGAATAGGGATAGACGTGAAGAAAGAGAGAGATATGAGTATCAAAGGGGGCATCACTACAATCAAGCATACGAACCCTACAATTGTGAAGAATCCCTATTGGATACTCATAGCATGATCAACATAAGGGAAGTAGTATATATTCCAACTAGGCATGTGAGAGATAGTTACATCAAGTAACTCGATATGAACAATATTCCTAAGTTTGAATGTGGATATCACATGGATCCACAACATTACCTTTAAGCATTTCATGATGCTTATGCTTTATAGAATATCAAAAGTAACTGGCAGAAACTTAAGTTGTTTCCCTGGATACTCATCAAGGAGGTAGAAAGCTAGTATAGATTGTTATAACCTAAATCAATCAGAAGGTGGAGTACCATGCTTGAACTTTTCAATGACAAATACCAAACCTACTCTTGGATGTCCAATCTCAGAAAGTAAATCTAGGGTTGGAAGCAAGGGACCCATGAATCCCTTGATGTGACAGTGGGTAGATACTACTCTCTTTTGCATAGGTGCCGAGGCCACAAATTTTTCCAAAGGGAGTAACTTAGGCATATTGTCAATGGGCTAAGGAATAAAACCAAAGAAACCCTTGGGATTTATGCCTAAAGAAAACTATCTAAAATGATCACCTATCGAATTTAGAGGCTAATTGATCAAGTGGCAAAGGAAGAAGGTGAGTTGAAGAAAAGAGAATCAACTGAAGAGTATAATAGAGATTCATCTATCCAAAAAAGAGATGTATGAGTATGTGATATGCAAGAGGAAGAAACCTTAGAAGAGGTGATACAAAAAAGGACTCTACCAATCCAAAAGTTTGTTAATGACATAGCCACCAAGGTAGAAAAGATGTGGGACTCTGTGGATGAAAAATTCATAAGTTTGAAGGTGGATATAACGTGGAGCCACAACATCATCTTCAAGCATTTCAAGATGCCTGTGCTCTACAAAATATCGAAAGTAACTGGAAAAAACTTAAGTTGTTCCCCTGGACACTCATTAAGGAGGTAGAAAGTTGGTATAGATAATTAGAACCCAAATCAATTAGAAGGTGAAGTACCATGCTTGAACTTTTCAATGATAAATACCAAACCTACTCTCAGGTGTCCAATCTTAGAAAGTAGATATAGGGCTAGAAGCAAGGAATCCACAAATCCCTTCATGCGGCAATGGGCAGATACTACTTTATGTTGCATAGGTGCCCAAGCCATGAATTTTCCCAAAGGAAGCAGCTTAGACATATCATTGATGGGCTAAGGAATAAAACTAGGGAAACCCTTGGGCTTTATGCCGAAGGTGGACTATCCAAAATGACTACCCATTGAATTCAGAGGCTAATTGATCAAGTGGCAATGGAAGAAGATGAATTCAGGAAGAGAAAATCAGTTGAGGAGCATAACAAAGATCCATCTATCTAAAAAAGAGATCTATGAGTATGTGATAAGCAAGAGGAAAAAACCTTTGAAGAGGTGATATAGAAAAGGACTCTACCAATCCAAAAGTTTATTAATGACATACCCACTAAGGTAGAAAAGATGTGGGACTCTGTGGATGAAAAATTCACTACAACCTTAAAAATTGTAGAAGAAAGAACTGAACAAGCGTTCAATAAGGACAAGGAAAAGAAGAAGAAAAGAGACTATGGATGAAGAGGAAAAGTTGCTTTAGTGGCAGAATGCTCTGATTTAAGCTTAGGCAATGAGGAAGGGTGTACTGTGTGCCAACACAAACATCCTAAGGGATGCTATCCTGTAATGGTGAATTTGCAAGAGATAGGGGCATATGCACTTAATCCAAGATTCATAAAAAAGAAAATGCAAAAATGGTTACTTTACCCTCAAGGTAACAACCGACAGACCTTCCAAGTAGCCTAATATCCAAGTGGAGCTTACCTAGAGCCACAAGAACAGTATCATCAATAGTGGTAGTAATCAAAATCATGGGCAATGCCACCACCGAGACAACAATACTCATATCAACAACCAGATCCTTATGGATACTATGTTCAGTGTTCAATATCTTCGATAAATATAGCAGTTTAGAATTCTCTGTATTATCCACCAGAGTACTATAAACCTCCACCTCCAAGGATGGACTCCAATCCATATGTGCATAAACTAGTAGCTAATTTGTTAAGTTAACCTTCTAATCCTCTACCACCTGTGCCACCACCTACAATGCAAGGAGAATTACCATCACAACCACAACAAAAGAATGCAACCAGGGTAGTTCGTATGCAGGAGGAAGCAATCATGAATGAACCACAATCTAGGAAATGATTGTTCTTTCGAACAAGCCCAGAAAAGGTTTAAAGGATGGGGAGCCCATCTACTTTCACTCCATCCATGCTCACTCCTTTGAGAAATGCTAAGCTTCCATCATCATCTAATATAAGCTTAACAACTATCATGCTAACTCAGATGATTACACATTGCATAAAGACAAGAGCACTTCCTCAGAAAAGAACAAACCTGGGAAGTCCCTTGGTATAGGTTTAAATAGTAGGACATAAGCCATGCAAGGCTCTACTTGACTCTAGGTTAGTGGTAAACTGGATATCACAAGACATGTATAAGGCCTAGAATTTGCCATCATTAAAGAAAAGTAACATCCTGTTAGAGCTTGAAGACCAGTTTATCATAGTTTCACTAGGGTAGGTAGATGATGTGATCACTACCATTAGCGGCTACTATTATCCTACTGATTTTCTAGTCATTCATGTAGGTAAAAATAAGAAAGTGTTCCCTATTATTATGGAAAGATCTTGGCTTAGCATGGTAGATGCTAAGCTTGGTATTAGAGACTTGTCCTTGGAAATTTTCAAGGATGATGAAGTCGGAATCATTCAAAGATGTAGAGTTCCATGTATCACATACAATGATAATGGGTGCAATTGCATGTAGAAAATATGGCTAGTTAAACAAGAAAATAACACAACATGCAAAAGATGTGTTGAAGAGATGTGTGTGCGGAAATTCCTGTATGCAATAGCTACTAAACAAGAAGGCACCTAGTGGTTGATTATAGATGAAGAAATTGAATCAAACATATACATGGAATGAACAACCTAGATTATAAGTGCCAATGTAGAAGAAACTAATAAGTTAGGCACCCCTATCCATACTCATGTTAAGAAGAGGAGATTGAATGGAGATAGCTCGAGATCCCAAATAAAGTTGAACCAAAACTGTTAGAATTAAAGGTCCTACCAACAACACTAAAATATGCTTTCCTAAATAGTAAGAAGCCGATTATCATTAACGCTAACTTGGGCAAAGAATAGAAAAAGAGGTTGTTGGAATGGTCAATAAGTGGCCAATGGCATTTTCTTGGTCTTATGATGAAATAACTGACATTAATCCTCAAATCTATTAACATCTAATATACATAGATCCAGTTGTAAATCCATGACACTAACCACAAAGAAGAGTGAGTTCAAAGCTCAAGGAAGTAGTCAAGAAAGAGTTGTGAAAATTACTAAAGGTAGGATTCATTTATCCCATTGCAAATAACAAATGTGTCACTCCTTTGGTAATTTTTCCAAAGAAGTGGGACTAATGGTGAATCTGTATTGACTTTCGATTGTTGAACTTTGCAACATTCAAGGATCATTTTCCTTTGTCGTTTGTTGACCAAGTCTTGAACACTATTGTAGGACATCAGTACTATAGTTTTTGGATGGGTGTAGTGGATACAACCAAATCTACATTTCACTTGAGAACCAAGCAAAGACAATGTTCACTAGTCCGTGAGGAATGTTCACTTATAAGCAAATGCCTTTCGATCTTTGTTATGTGCCTGCTACCTTTCAAAGATTAGTACTTAGTATCTTCAAAAAATAGATAGGGAATGGCATTGAAGTATTTATGGATGATTTTTCAACATATGGGCTAAATTTCAAATAGGCACTGGACCATCTAGAGCAAGTACTAGAAAGATGTGTAGAAATAAACCTAAAGCTCAATTGGTAGAAGAGCCATCTAATGGTCTAAAATGGGATTGTGTTAGGACATAAAATTTTGCAAAAAGAAATAGAGGTAGATCCTAAGAAGATAAGAGTCATATAGAACATCATCCAAAGGCCACAAACTATCAAAGATGTTTGATCATTTCTAGGTCACACAAGATACTATAGAAGATTTATAGAAAATTTCTCAAAAATTACAAAACTGTTGGTAGAGCTAACCAAGAAGGATGCATCATTTCAATGGACCAAATCATGCAAAAAGGCGTTTGAGACCTTAAAATAGATGTTAATAGAGACACCAATACTTCGAGCTCCAGATTGATCTAAGCCTTTTCATATCATGACAGATGATTCAAATTATGCACTAGGTGTAGTACTAACACAGCTGGATGACTAGAAAAGGCCATACTATATACATTGTGGCAGTAGAGGCATCACCAGGGCATAACTCAATTACACCACCATAGAAAAGGAGCTTATGACAATGGTGTATGCACTAGGAAAATTCAAACACTATGCTTAGGTACTTAATCTATGTCCATACTAATCATAGTGTAATCTGATTCCTAATGAACAAACTAGTAGTAGGTCATAGGGTGATCAGATGGCTCATCATTCTACAAAAATTCAACATAACCATGATTGACAGGAAGGGCACAAAGAATGTAGTAACAGATCACACTTCGAGGCTAAGATGGAAATCACAAGATCAAGAAGAACCATTTTTAGATCAGTTCCCTAATGAAAACTTCTTTGCTAAGATAATAATGGCTATTGACTCAAGAAAGAATTCATGGACCACTAATTACATGGATTATTTAACCATACAAGAGCTTCTTATTGAGTGGGATAAGAAACAAAAAGAACAATTCCTTCATAAGGTTAAGAGATATATGGAGATAAATGGAAATCATTATAAGATTTGTGCTGATAAGTTAGTGTGATGGTGTGTACTAGAATGCAATTAACAATGGATCCTATAGGATGCACATGAAGGCCCATGTGGTGGCCATTATGCCAGACATAGGACAACATTGAAACTGATGATGGTAGGCTACTTTTGGCCTATCTTATTTCAGGATGCCCACAATTTCACAAAATCTTGTGAAAGATGACAGAGAGATGGAGGAATAACAGCTAGAAATGAAGGACCACAATAATGGGTATAGTCATTGGAACCATTTAACACCTGGGGTATTGACTTCATGGGATCCATCACACCAATGTTAAATGGAAAGGCTTACAGAACAGTGACCATGGGTTCTTGTACAAAGTGGGCAGAGGCAGCTGCAGTTAAAGATTGTACCACCAAAACAACTACCAAATTCTTCCAACAACATGTGGTGAATCAATTTGGAGTACCAAGGATGCTTATTTTAGATAATGGAACTCATTTTACCAGTGCTACTTTTAAGAAGCTCATGTAGTAGCTTAGGGTGAACCATAAACTAACCATACCATATAATCCCCAAGCCAATGATCAAGTTGAAGTAACTAACTGTGAAATTACTAGAATATTAATTAGGATGGTTAGTAGATTTAGAAATGATTGGAGCACTAAGTTAAAATGATGCTCATTGGATATTCACCCTATGAGCTAGTTTATGGTAAATTGCCTACACTCCCAATCCAGGCAGAGCTTCAAACTCTAGCTACTGGCAGCAAACTTGACCTGAACCTAAGCTTAGGCTAAAAAGAGTGACTCATGAACTTTAATCTATTAGAAGAAAATAGGCTAGTAGCACTTATGAGCAATGAGATCCATGAAAAATACTCCAAGCATAAGCACAATGCACGAATATGTCAAGTGTTGATACAATCAAGTGATAAGATCCTATACTACAATCCCAACCATATCCAACAAAAGGCTAAGTTTCAAATCCTTTGAGAGGGGCCATACATTGTCTGGGCAACTTACCCATTTGGTTCCATGCACATTCAACATTTTTCTAGCCCACATAAGTTTATCTTAGTAAACATTCAATAGGTCAAACCCTACCATGAATAACCCAACTCTATTAAGGATTCTACCCAGCATGTCTGAATGTCCTCTACTTGTTCAATTTTTGGTTGATCAGTCCTAATCATAGTCATGGGGGTATCAACTATGACACATAGGTACCTACTAAATTTTTCACTTTCTTATTATCTTTTCCTACTTTCTTAATATATTTTCCTATTCTGTTATATTTTCTAACTTCTTAATAATTTCTTAATTCTTTGATATTTTCAAAATCTTTGATAATTTTCCATTCTTATTGTCCTTTTAATCCTTGATACCTTTTATACTATTTTATTGTTTACCATCAGTTCAATTGTACATATTTTTGTCAATTGTTAATAAAATACACCAAATAAAGTAAGATGTAGTTCCAATAAGATGAAGATTTCTCTATATTATCAAATCATAAGGGACTAATTACCTATACAATGAGACCATGACTTTCATCCACCCATTCCAATAATAAGAGGTTCTTCCCATGGCCATAATGATATTCTTCTTGTAATATAATTAAGAATAAACCTATGACCATTATGGTTGGATAGAATAGTGAAGAACTAAGTGGGAATGACAAGGGTGTGACATCAAAGGAACTTGTGGATTCTCTTAGATTATTGGTGTGAGTTCTATCCTGTTGTTGAGAATGTATTATTCTTTTGAAGATCTAATGAAAAATGGAAGACTACAATAAGTGCTACATTGATGAGTGGCAAGGTACCCCTACACTCAACCATACGAATACGAGCGTTTCATGCACGATCCAGTCAAACTCCACAGACAAACTAGTTATGCTATCTAGATAGTTATTCTTAGGTCGTAGTTCACTATCTTCCCATCTAGACTAGTGTTAACTTTGTCATGTATGGTTTAGTCCAGAGTGAGGTGTATGATGTGTTCCTATACTAATGCTACTCCTGGATATGATGGAAATGAGATTAACGAAGCTAAGAGAGAGAGGGTAAGAGAGAATCTAACTAGCCTAAGTGCAATGAGCACTCATTCCTTTATCATTCATACACATCTTGGACCTCGTGCACGACTACCACTGGGATTACCAAGCGCATGGCCTAAGTACGCTACTGGGTTACCAAGTAGTCACACTTAAATGCTCATGATTAAGTCATACTCATTCCATGTTTAACAGGAGTTTAGGCTGAAGAGATATTAACTAAGAAAGAAGTAAATAACAATTAAATAAATAAATAAGCTAAGTGGATGCTGCAATGATGTAGTAATCTCGATCTTTATTGCCGATCATGTGCATGTCCAACTACATCACACTCGAATAAGGATGCTGTACAATTACAATCACCACACTACGGGCATGCACTGGGAGAAAAAGGGTTGAGAGAAAAACTGAAAAAGAATCTCTACAAAACTACTTAACTTAACTTCTAAAACTCCAAAAGAACCTTACTAAATCTACCTACTTCTTATTTATAGATGAGGAAGTAGGCCGCGATATCGTGTATGCAATATCGTGGCTAAGATATCGGGGGTCCGATAATAGGGGTCCGATATCGAGACCTGACAAACCATGACTCATCATACCCCCACAACTAAATAACAACTCGTCCTTGAGTCAAAGAAAGTGAGGAACAAGTTCAATTGATTACATAGTGGATAGGTATGGGATTATTGACTGACTAGGAATTTATTTATGCCACAGTGGAGAATTAAACAAAATTTGGACATAGACACAAAAGACAAAACTTGTGGAACTCATGGGGTTCCCGGTAGTGGTGGCTCCTCTATGGGTGCCTCTCCTTTGTCTTACATGATCAAGCTTCTAAGATTGATACCGTTGAAGAAGCGCTTGACGTTTCTCCTCTTCTATCCAAGGATTATGAGCCGTCCATGCTGATGTTCCAATGTTTGATGGAATCAACACTTTCCATGAACATGGCAATTGTGGGAACACTTGATTGGCCTTGACATGTTATGTGGCAAATAGCCATCATTCCTCTTCATAGGCTTGGGCCCTGACCTCTCCACCTTTTGCTTGGATAGATTATGTAGTAATGGGAGTTCATGATGGATGTTGAGTGATTGTGCCCCTTGCTCTGTATGTTCTGCATGAAGTCCTTGGCCTCTGCCTTCCCCTGGTCATTTGGTTTCACCTTGAGAAGGTCCTCCTTATTGTCTACTTTTAGGGGCCATCTATAATCACACAAACATCAATTGTTAGTAAGGTTATTGAAAAAAGTTCAATTATTTCATATCTTACTCATTACCTTTAATAAATGTTGAATTCTTTGCTTAGTGTGATTTCAGAGTTAGAAATTTTTTTTTCAAGGAAGTTGGCCTAAAAGTTTAATGTTGAACCTAGTTTGTTTAGGTGACACATAAAAGGACCTAGTTTTGAGGAACGTTTGATAAAATTATGACAAAGGAAAAAATAGATTTTTCAATGAAGTACTCAGAGGGTATAAGATGATGTGGTGGTATGCAACAAGTACAAATTGCAAAAGTCATGCAAGTGGGTCCTCCCCAAAGCAGGCTGCAACCTACAATGCCCTTGCGTAACAACACCTTCAAATGTCCATAGGCACTAGAAGGGTTAAATGTAACCCATACCAATTTCACAAAACCCACACATGTAGATACCCCTAAAATGAGGTAAGAATTCTATGCTATACGAGACATGAGCTACAATTACATGAACAGCGAGATGAGACGAACTATAGAAGGGATTGTAGAGATTGGGACATGAGGTAACTAACCCAGGGCACAGTGAATCCTACGTGTAAAGCATGATTAATGTGTCATTAACCCGTCATTCCAAGATCAGGACCAAGTCCATTCCTCTGATCAGTGACACCACATTGTTTCATCCCGTGATGAGTGACTATGAGAGTACTAGAACAACAAGGCGTACGATCACTTGGCATTTTATTCAAGGGAGGAGTGATTTTTGCTTTGTGGCACTTCCTTTTTTTGCTTTTTTTTATTGCTGAATCTAGAGAAGTCGCCAACCTTCAGGCATGGGTGCATGTCTTTCCAGTGGGACCCCCTAGAATAGCATTGGATTTTTGAGTGCCTTTTGATTACTCTTACTCCCATTTTGCGTAGATCTACAAGGATCTTAGTACAACCACGTTGCGTGATAACTCTCACAGACGTCACCAAAGAGAATCCGCAAGTCCCCTTGATGTCACATCCTAATCATTCCCTCTTGATCCATCCTTCTTCATTTTGGGTACAATGAACACAAAATTAATTTTAAGTTTTAAGAATGTTAAGAATATCACTGTATCCTCAAACAAAACCTCTTATTTGTGGAATGGATGAGTGGGTGTAATGAGCTCACTGTCCAAATAATTGATCGTTCAAGACTCAATAAAATAGAACACACCTCAACCAATGAGCCACATGAGTGTTTTATTCGTAGATGAGATTACTTGTAAAAAGACAAAGACAAAAAAATAAAACAAGAAATTGAAAAATGAAAAACTGGAAGACAAAAAATTGTAAAATTAAAGAAAATGAAAAATATTTATTAATTCTACTTGTTATTAGAATGGGGGATATCCCCCATAACTAAATGGTCGAGCATGGAAAGGATTAATTGTTGAAAGATGAGGATTCTTGCATGTTAGAAACATTGAAACTTGGTCATACTTACCCCATTGGGGTTCACACACTTGATTATAGTAAGCATAGTGGGGCAATTTATGAGATGTGATTCCCAAATAAAGAGCTGACCCACTATGATACTTGGGACCCTAAGATGGTATGCAACGATCAGGATGTCACTCTCCATGGCTGTATTCATTGGGCCATATGGTTGTTGGAGTGTTAATTGGAGGCCCTGATGAAGTAACACAAGGTGTTGGGTGTAAAGAGAAGGATGTTGGACTTGTGCTGGGTTGGAGAATGTAGTGGCCTTGGAACTGTATTATCCCTTCCTACGGTCATGTCTAAAGAACGGACGCCTTTGATGTTGAGGAGGTCTCTCATTGCTATTGGCAATAGTAGCACAAGTAACGTTCGTGGGTTGTTCATGTGGTGCAAACACTTCAGGAATAGTTGATGGCAATGTAGAAGGAGGAAAAGGATGAGAATGTTGAAAATTAGGAGAAGTGTAAGGTACACAAGGTGGTGGTTGTGCTGAGGACATGGGCTGATAGTACCAAGGAGAATCATAATGTGGCAAGATAGAGTATGTTGACCGAGTTGGGGAAACAGGATGTTGGACTAGATAAGCATTTGGATTCGAATGATATGAAGGGTGTCTCTAGTTTAGGGATGGCTTCCCCCACGACTAGGATTGTTGCCACTGTGATCGAACACAGTATCTCTTTATGAACTCTAGGTGTAACATGTTTCCCTAATGCTCATATAAATGTAACAAGATTGGGCATTGGCCCTTGGGGTGATCGTACAGGAAAATGTTGTATTCATACGTATGATCGATAGTTGAGCTCTTATTTTCCTCATCCCTTCTTTCTGAATGTCTAATGATATTTTGTCTAGCTTCTCGGGTTGTCAAAACTCTATCTCCAATAATATTGATATATTCTCCACACTTTTTATGCATCCATTCCAGCATCTTATTGATCTTTGCCTCGAATTCATCTAATGATTGTTGTATTGGCAAAGATGGTTCTTCCTCCTTGAGATAGGTTGATTTCTCCTTTTTGTAATTATGGACCTCTGTTAAGTTGAGACTTTGGTCCCGTTGATGTTTTTCAACACTCTCCCATCTAGCCATTTCTCCTTCTTCTTTTGCTACCTACTTAATAAGCTCTTGGAATTGATGGGTTCGTAGTTCATACAGTTGACCTTGGGAATACATTCCTAGGGTCTCTCTTATTTCATCACGAAGCCCATCAATGATATGGTACATTAACCTTTCTTTGGAGAACTCATGGCCTGGATAGTTGTTTAATAGTGCATAATATCTTTCTAAGGCCATGTCCAAGGGTTCATGTTGTG
>MNCI01005887.1:732576-778046 GCA_015680685.1 Gnetum montanum
GGATGCTCATCGCACTTAGGCTAGATTAGATTCTCTTACCCTTTCTCTCTTAGCTTAGATAATACTACTTTCCATTGCCTTCAGGAGTAGCATTAGGTTAGACCACATCATACACCTCACTCTGGACTAAACCATACGTGAAAAATATAATACTAGTCCAAGTGGGAAGACAACGAACTACGACGTAAGGCTAATTGTCTAGGTGCCACAACTAGTTCGTCTACAGAGTTTGACCAGATCGTGCGTGAAAATGCTCATATTCGTATGGTTGAGTGTAGGGGTACCTCGCCACTCATCAATAGGAAAGATGCATTGTAAAAACTACACGTGGCAAACTCACATTTAAAAATCGTTAAGGCCAGCTACCATGGGTAGAAGGATGTAGCAACAAACCTAGCATGTCACATGTTAGACTACCAGGAACTCAGAAAGATAATCAAGACATTTGAAGAGAAGAGACAGTAGTTTGTAGCTTGGTACATAAAAGCAAATGAAATGTTTTTACAACTAGCATGCCCATGGGATGTACTCGTTCTGTCTAACATCACACAACAAGCATGAATGGTACATGACCCGAGGATTAAAGAAGAGAAACTTCATGTGCTCCTAAATTGCTATCAATTTTAGAAGCTTGATGACAAGGGGAAGAAGCTGATGGAAGAGCCTCCACCACCTGGAACATGAACTACATCATGCTACTTCAAATTTTGTTTCTATTTTGTCATGTAACTATGTCATTTTGTAAAAGCACCATTGTAGCATTCTAAGTCATGTAAATAGCAAATTAGTCATGTCAATTTGAGTCTACCTCCCAATTTTGTAAGCGATTTCATCCTTATTTTGTTTTAACTCGAGGACGAGTTTCCAGTTAGTCTAGGGGTATGATAAAGTTAATTTTTGTTGCTCTATGATATTGCATCTATAATATCATAGTAATGATGTCATAGATACGATGTCATAATCCATGCTATGTCATTTTTGATATGATCTCTCGAGATACATGTAGCCCTATAAATATAAACACTTGGATGCACAATCAACAACTTTTCATTCCAAGTCTTAGGGAAACTCTTGCACTTTGTTTTCTTAGTTAGTGATAAAGTGAATGCCTGTAGTGTGATGTTTAGTAGTTGAATGAAATATTTATTCAAGTGAATTGTACTTGGACATAGTTCATGATGTCAATAAAGATCGAGATTACTCTTCATCATTGCAGCATCCACGTATATTTATTTGTTTACTTAGCATAATTTTCATGTTTTCTTAGCTTAATCATTTACATTTCCAAAGCACTTTATTTTACTTGTTCATTAGTAAAGTAGAATGAGTACAACTAGTTTCAAGCATTAAAGTGTAATTATTTGGTAACCCAGTAGTGGTTTCACTTGATTCACTTAGTAGTGATTTCACATAGTAATCCTAGTAATGGTTACATGAGTGCAAGACATGTCCAATAAACCAAGAGTGGTTGCTCATCACTATAGGATAGAATAGATTTATATTCTAGTCATTACTTAGATTTAGCACTTCATTTTGATTATTGATGAGTGGCGAGGTACCCCTACACTCAACCATACGAAACGAGCGTAGCACGCGCGATCCGGTTGAACTCCGCAAACTAAGTGCCTACATGCCCCATGGAACACTTAGGGTTAATCATTTGTTGTCTTCCCAAACTTACTTGTGGTTGTCACAGTGCATGGTTAAGTAAGTCTGAGGTATATTATTTTTATGGTCTTTTATGTTTTATCTCCTATGCTATTGAGGTGAAGGGTTGAAGAAACTAACTAACTCTAACTAATGAACTAAGTCTAAATTACCTAGCATCAGCATCCGTTCCCACTTACCGTACACACCGTGAACCGATGCAACCGTGGTTACCAAACGCTAATCATTGTTGGGATCCCATGCGTAACGCACGTGCTCGAAGTGGTCATACTGAGGCACTTAACTAGGAGGAAAGGGTTGAGAAAGCTAATCTAGCCTAAGTGCGATGAGCAGCCGATTCCTTGATTATCCATACACATCCTGGTGCACGACTACCATTGGGATTACCAAGCACAGATCCTAGATACGCCACTGCGTTACCAAGTAGTCACACTGAGATGCTCGTAATCAAGTCATACTCATTCCGCGTTGTGATGAGCATCTATTCCTTGACTATCTGTACACATCCTTAGATGCTCGTAATCAAGTCGTACTCGTTCCACATTACTAAGAGAAAGCAATAAATAACAATAAATAAAATCCTATTCCATGCACTGCAAGGTTTATCCAAGAAGTTTGTCTTTATTGCCATACACAACTTGTGTTCAGGTACAACGTTGCTCGAATAAAGATCTATTCACTCTAGGACTCCTACTGCGGGCACATGGAAAATATTTTGTCTCTGGAGTGATCAAATTGCCAGAGTTTCCCTACTTCTAGCCTAGGATGATGAAACAAGGGAGAGCAGCCTCTTATTTATAGATATGACGGTGCACCACGATATTGCATACACGACATTGCAGGGGACGATGCGATATCGCGTACGCGATATTACGGGGGATGCGATATCGCGGCCTATGTGAATCACGTCTCATCAATTATGTTTACACTTAGGTGTAAAATGAGCCCTACAACATCACATAACATATGCCTCACTATGAGTTAAACCATATACTTAGACTTCACTAACTCAAGGTGAGAGGACAAAGATCACAAGCTTAACATCAATCACTAGCATAATTACATTGTCAATCCATGGATTACGATTTGGTCATGCACTAGCACTCGTGAATTGTATGGTTGAGTGTTGGGATTGCTCCACCACTCATTAATCTTCCTATTGGCACTTGTCTTAAATATATGAGAAATATTTCTCCTCAATATCCTCTTTGTAGAAGTGAATACTCATTTTATCATGTTTTCTTTGAATATCCTGTTGCTCAACATGCTTGGAAATGGACATTCAAAATTTGTAACAACTTTCAACCATGCATCAATGAAGTCATTCTTGGTGATTAGCCTACTTTATCTACTTCATTTCTTTGCATTTGGAATTATATTTGATCACTTATTCTCTACTCTATTTGAAAGCTTTAGTGTGTAGTTATTTTCTAGTAGTAAGAGTATAACTATGACCTCTCTCTAGGTGCTAAATACCAAATTTTCAAAGATGTCACTTTTCAGCTACAACTTCAAGTAAAAAAGCTCCTGATGAAAGTTGAACAATTAATTTCCTTTTTACAATATTAATTTATTTTTGTTTTGGAGGTTTAAGGATGAGAAGCTTTCAACTTTTGATGTTATTTATTCTTTATAGCTGATTAATATATTCTTTTTACTTTAGAGAGAGTTTTCTTCTTCTTTTTACAAAAAACCCTTTAGTAAGAAGTCAAAACTTGTGATGACACTTCTAAACAAGGGCAAGGCTTAATCCTTTGCCTACCCTAGAGGGGAGGTTGCACCTATTAATAGCTATTTGGTATGAATAATGGAGATCACAATCACAAATTTTTACAGATGGAGATATAAGGCCCTAGAATTTGTAGCAATACTATATTTTTTGCAACAAATTTGGGTGTCTTATAGACTAGGTCTTCATAGAGTGTGCTTACTTATATCTTCATATGCTATATCTATTAAAAAAAGAACATTTACGAAAGGTGGTAATATTAATGCTTTTCTTTGCATTGTCTGCAAATGTATAAACATAGACTTGTTTTTGCAATGTTTCTTAATCTTATTGGCCTATTTTACAACTTAGTTATAGTATATGTCTTTATGTAGTGGCCTTGATAATAAAAGCCATTTCCTTTTTAGGGCAAGGTGTGGGGGTGTTAGGTATGAGTTATTGTTATTAGAGCATAAAAGAATGACTATAAGTCTTATGAAGGTTAGAGGTTTCATGTTAAAACCACAAGACAATTTCATGTATCATCTAAATTATACTAAAATACCATACATTCTTTTTCTAGGAAAAGGAAGGAATTCCTTATTCTATAGTGGTAGGGTCACAAAGTAGAATTCATTACAAGGTAGACTAGTAACTTTAAGGATTTTGATAATTTCATGAAAATCCTTTTCAAAAATGTGTCAAATCCCTCTAGAGGATGAATGTTGCAAATCATATATACTCTAAAGGGTGTGTTTTATGAGTAAAAATTATTAACTTTTTGGTTAATGCTACATTTTATCATTGTTACTATTTTCATATTTCATGTCTAAGAAGCTAGAAATGAAAGTTGTACACTAAGGAGAAATGATAAAAGTCAAAGTTATGATAGAAAATAACAAAGAAAAGGGGATAAAAATCACATGATGAAGGGGACAAGCCTCTTTCCCCTACTATAAAAAAAGGTCAAGAGGCTTCAAATCAAATTAAGAGAGTGAGTGAGGAGAGGGAGGTAGTGTTTTGTGATTAGCTATGAGTGCTGTAATTTTGTTTTTCCTTCTCTTACTCTTCCATTAATCCATTTGAAGATTTTATTTATTCCAAGTGAAATTTCTCAAGAAGACATAAAATTCTAGTAATAAAGATTCAAGAATGCTCAAGCTTTCTCAAGCATTTGTCATCTTGAGCCCTTCATTATGTTTCATGAAGTTTTGAAGCTTTCTCATTTTCATAAACCCTCCATATTAATCACAAATACAAAATCTCTTACATTCATCTCACCAATCCTGACAAATGATTTCACAATCTTGTAATTCATAATTTTCTCACATTTTCATAATTTCTCAATTCTCACATTTCAAAAAAGGTTTAAATATTATTCAAGAAATCAAGATTACAAAGGAAGTATATAAAGATTTAGGCTATGTCAAGTCGTTTGAAGTCATTTTAGTAAAGCTTTTGTCATTTTGATTTATTCTCAATGCATATTTAATATATCTTTGATATTTAAAATAACTTCAATGCCTCTTGGGATTTGAAAAAGGTGTGGGGTTTAAAATAATTAAGCTTTCTGACTTAATGCCTCTTGGGATTTGAAAAAGGATTTTAGGTGGGCATTTTCAAAGCAACTTGAGATTAGTGATGTATTAATAAAAGTATAATCACCTAAATAATAAGGCATTAGTCTAGTAGTAGGATTTTTGATTTGAAAGTTTAAGTCATAGATTCAATTATACTAAGCATTGTTGAATTATAAAAGTTCTAATTAAGCTATATGTCTTAGAAAATATCTATATTATAATTATTTTAAGGTTCCCACCCGTACATCTAGGCAAATAGCCAAATAATTGACATACTTGAAATTGCAGCGTTCCCAAGAAAAATCATTATGCTAGCCTCATAATGTAAGCACTGTTGATTTATGAATCCGCTTCAAAGTAAATCCCATTCCCATGAATCGAACATCCAACAGCACGAGCTTCCCGTGGATCAGAATTCTCCGGCTTTCTTCTACGCAATGGTTCGCGTCTACTGAAGCATATCAACTTTACGAAGAGCCATTGCTGATCTGATCCAGAGGAAAAACAGAAGAAGCATTATAACTCCTTTAAGGTTCTCCAGATATTCAGTCTTTGCTACCTATTTGAGAATCGCTGAAAAAATCATGCCATCAGTGATAACCAGTTTTCCTCAGAGAGCCATGGATCCGGGGATCCTAACATTGGCAAATCCAGCGCAGCAGACGTACATCTCCGAGCTTTTATCATTCAGTCTGGACCGGCTTCACAAGGTTTTCTTTTTCCCCCTTTTCTTACCTGATTCATCAACGAATGCTTCACTTTTGTAGTAGTTTGGATGCTATACCTTTCTGGGCAAAATTCAATTGTTAAGGAATTTTCATGGTTTGGGCACTAGGAACCAGAGCTACTGAGGGTAGATGCGGAGCGTATCAAGAGACAAATGCAGGAAGTGGCTGTTGGTAATTACAGGGCATTCATTACTGCTTCTGATGTATTGCAAGAAGTCAGGGAAGAAATGACCCAGATCGACAAACATTTGGATACTCTGGTGAGTTGTCTTCTTCTTCTGGTTCAATTTCTAAAGCATTTTGCTTTAATTATAAATTCATAGCTGCTGCCCGAAAGAAAGTAGGGTGAAACACCCTTGAGTTTTTCTCTAATTTGCCAAAGGCGCCCGTTTGATGCATTATGTCATTCTCTTTTTAGAACTTTGCACTGTTGATGCCCATGTTTTTCCCTTTGGTTCTGTTACCTTTCATTGGATGAGCTTGCATGATTCCCAGCTAATTTTAAAGAAATTACTGTTTTATTCATTTTTCCAAAAGAGAATAATTAGAAGTGATGGAATGTTGCTGTGCGAAGTTTTTCTTTTGCATTTTTTTTGGAAAATTATTTTTTGTGAATTCTAATGAAAGCATTCTTTTTGGATTAGCTCTCATGTTAAAACTTGAGATCATGCACGTGTTGCATGTTGCCATAATGCTTATTGGATAAATTTGGAAACCAGAGTATTTTTCAATCTCGATTAGGATGCTGAAAGTCTTTTATGTAGAAGGAAATGTTTCCAACAAACATTTTGGATTTAGGTAAGAAATAAAATAAATATATTAAGAGAGAAGAAGATTGGATAATATCTACTGCTAAAGGAAGGTTTAAAACAAAAAAACTTGGTTAATGTATTTTGTTTATGTGATAACATCGTAAAATCTTGAATGCAATTGAAACCTCTAGAGTTGGTGGTAGCCTTTTCAATTATTTTTGTGAAACTACTCAGGCAATCTTGAGAGGAGGATTTGTCTTTCAACATATGATATTGGATTTGCAGCGTGCATGGTATGTATTCAAGCAACCCTTGGAACATTAAATGAGAACTAATGAGACTGACTTTCTAATAGGTCATAAGGCTATGTTGGAGAAACCTACTGGTAAAAGTGTCTGGTCTATATCACTAAAGGTCATCGCTTTGCATCCCAAACAACCAAAAAATTCAGGTTGTCTTTCTGTTATAAACATTGCAAGATTTCTACGGAAAACAACCGCTATAAAATTCTTGTAGAAATCGTTGTCACTTATGTAGAATATTGCTGGAAATAGAAACAGTTGAAAAAACAAAAGAAAATAAAAACAAAAAAATGACACACAAGAATTTATGTGGAAAATCCCCAAAACTTCTTGAGCAGCAGGGGGAAAGCCACAGGAAAGCAGCACTGAGCTCCATAGGGAAAAATGAGAACAGTACCTTTAATCCTATCTGCTCAATATTTTCTAAATTTCTACAGCATAAATTGAGATCCTCTGTTACAGCAATAGCAACAACCACCTCCCCTTGTCTCCTACCAACAGCAGCACATAGAACATTCATAACACCCTCCTTATTTCCACTTTGAAGGTTCATAGCTTGTTTTCTGATCTTTCATGCACCATTAGAAAAAGAAAGCTTATAATCTGCCTTACCAAGTTTCCTAATAGGTAACATGTTCTTTGTGATTTTTGGAACGTGCCAAACATCTTTGATAGTGATTTGTTGTCCATCTTGTTTCTTGATTAAATAGCTTCTATTACACAAATATGAAGCTCCCTAGTACCAGGAACATAAAAAAACTCTTGATAAACATTCTCTATAAGAGCCGAAGTACTTGCAATTTGTACAAATATCAAAAGAGGCACCGTTATACAATCTTCAAATGTTATCAAGATTTTTAGAAAAAATTGTCTAAAGAGTTTGGGGAGATAACATTTGTCAGACACATCCTTTTGTTTTATTTAAGTTGCTTCTTTATGCTTAGTTGTTGTAACATGTTTCTTTTTTTTGCTCTTTCCACCTTTTATACGTGTAACAGTCCTTTTTCATGAATTTTCTTTTTACAGAACCAGTACTGGATGTTTCTTCTTTTGGAAGTTGCCTTACTTTTGTTTCTTTTGTGTTCTTCACCTTTTTTCTAAGATCATCCTTCTCAAACGGCTTAGGGCTCTCTTGAAGATTCTATGGCCTTGGATTTGTTTGCATCCAACAACTTTGAGATGAATGTATTCAGACTTGGCATAGTATCTAAAATCATCTTCAACATGGTACAAACTATCTTCTATGAATTTGGTAAAGAACTAAGAACTACAAGTTTTTGTTTTTTTTCCAAATGTCACTTTCAAGTTATCCATCTGAGTGGAAAAGCTATTTATTTCATCTTAATATGCTTATAATGATGCACCTTCTTTCATTTTCATTTTAAAAACATTATTGATAATATAGTGCTGACTCATACATATTGATTGATCATTTGGTTATTTTAGAATTTGTTAGAGTTCATGTATTGAAGAGACTGAACTAATTAATGAATCCCGTTGTACAAATCCAACCTGTACAACCTTATGAGGGAAAGTGCTGTTTTGCCAAGTCGCTTCCATTCTTTGTATGGATACTTCGTTGACGAAACGGCCCAAAAACAGTTTTTTGCCTCATTCTTTATTAGTAACATGGTGATGTTATATTCCTTCTGGGAGAGCATATCCTTAATAAGAATCAAACATGCCAGTGTTTTGCATCAACCAACTAATCTGTGCTTTGCAAAAGCTATATTGTTCCTTGATTCTGGCGTTGATATCAATTGTTGTATAATATTGTTGGAAATGAAATAATGGAAAACCGACTTTACGTGGAAAACCCCAAAAATTCTTGAAATAGGATAAAAACCCTTGGAAAGCAGCACAAAGCTCTTGATTTAAAGGAAATTAGGGTCCATATTGTGTTCAAGTACAACAGACAATGAAGCTTGATATGCATCTGACATGCATCTCACAGGCTTACAAGCCCAATCATCATATGCCTTTCTTTATAGCATCTCATTGGAGTTTCTACACCCCTTTGGAAATTTCTATATTACCTTTATAACAATGTGTTAATAGTGCAATCTTTACATTATAAAGGTAAGTTCAAAATATCATAAGGGATATAGCTCTTGAAACAGCCATCAATGATGCTTCAGGAATTAAAATTAAAAAGATTTTGTGGGTTGGAGGTGAGGAAATTACGATATTCTATACTGACCTTAGCTTCGTTGATCTATACGATAAAAAATTACAAGCATAACAATAAGTCCATTTTAACTTTTCCAGATTAGCATAGCCACCATGGAGGCAACAGGTGCCATGCTACCTACCAAAGAACAGTAAGCTGGCAAATACAAAAAATAAACTTTTGAAATCACAAGAATTGATCTTGGATGTACATAAGGAGGTATTCTAGCTGTGCTTTTATATTGTCTGATAAAGCTTGTTGCTGTTAGAAGCTGTAACTGCTGCAAAAGTAGAATCAATTGCTTATATAGTATATGCTTCGTTAAAAATAATTGAACAACATTTCTTCCAAAACTCAAATAAAATTTCTCAAAAGAAAATAGCCCATGAAACCCAACGTTTCTTACACATATCTATCCATTGACTATTGGATAGCTGAATTTTCTATGTTTTTTAAAATTTTATCCATAGATTTCATATTCAATCCAATGTGTTTATTGATAGAGGATAATTTCATTTGATGAAAAGGAACATTACCTGGCCATCTCCAATAGCCAAACCATTTAAGCATAGGATTTTTAGGTTAAAATGATTGACTTGGAGAAAGCATATGATTTCTCAGAGTTAATATTCATTTATAATGGAGCAACAACTCGAGCTTGTACTATATGCGAAAAGACTTTAGACTTCCCTGTGAAGGTCAGGTTACACCAGGGATCTGCTTTAAAAGCCCTTATGTGTTTGCCATTATTATGGATGAGCTAACCAAAGATATTCAAGATGGTATCCCTTGGTGTATGCTCTTTGTTGATGAATCTAAGTCCTAGCTACAAAAATGGAGACTTGGAGAAACATCTTAGTATCAAAAGCATGGACATCAGTAGAAGAAATAGAATGTATGAAGTGCAAGCAATGAAGAAATGAAGGTTAGAATCCAAAACCAAGAAGTTTCTTAATGTAAACAATTTAGATACTTGGGGCCTCTTGTTCAAGTGGTTGGGGAAATTAACAATGATGTGACAAACAATATTGAAGTAGGAGGATTCCAAAGTAGCTTGTGACCAACCTGGAGTATTACAAGTTACCATTTTTCTAATCCTACGCCATGCTGTTGAAGGGCCTTTTAAATGGTGGAACCACCGCACTTAATAGAGATGGATAGAAAAAGCCAATTGTACATATGAGCTACCCTGCTTTTTCTATGGTAAGTTGGCTTAATTTGTTGTAGCCTATACTAAGTTAAAATTTCCCAGGGGCTGTTACCAACTTGCACTCTAGAAAACTATTTAACAGCCAAAACTATGAAAGATTTGACTTTACCCACAAACTAGTTTCTGAAGTTTGTCCAAATTTACTGTTTTTTGTTGGAATGTAACGGAACATCTTATTCTAGAGTTCCTGCTACAATCCTGATAGTTCCATCAAAAAGGGAAAATTTTTTAATGTTATTACCTATTTTTCACTTTCTCATGATCTTCATTTAAACATTCCTAATATCTTTTACAAGTTCATAAAACACACCCTCATCCTTCGGATGCTTGAGCAAATTGGTTGGGTGACAATGACAATATCTTGGAACTTCTCGACAATGAAATAGAATGGTTTGATAGTTTCCACAATTGAACCATAGATATTTTATGAATTGGGGAGCACTTTAAAGAAAGCTTATTGTCTGATGCAGGTGAATGATGATTCACTGAACCGCTGAACTGGTCAAAACTTTACCCAATTACCGTTGACCCAATTTTAGTGTTTTTTTTGTTTTGTTTTTTTGGAATGTAATGGAACTTCTTTTTAGGTAATCAGGTTTGTTCTTAAAGCCAATTTACATTACCTTCTAATGTTCCTTCTTTTTCTTTGTGTCCCTCTTATTCGTTGATTATGTCAACAATGCTTAATCTTAATGACGGCTGCACAAATAATAGTATTAATAGTTTCTGTAAACTAGAAAATGGTGAATTCAAGTATTTGTGAGTATTATTTATTTTGATGGCAGCATAATTTCATTTTTGTCTTTTTTCATGTAGGTATCAGAGGTTCCAAAGCTCACAAGTGGCTGCACCGAGTTTGTGGAGTCTGCGCAGCAGATTATGGAAAAAAGAAGGCTCAATCGGACTCTTCTAGAAAATCATACTACATTGCTTGACTTGCTTGAAATTCCTCAGCTTATGGACACGTATGCGATACTAACAATATAGTTGCTCATTCTTGTTATTGCTTGGGCTCAATGCTAGCGTTGATATATGTACAAGTATTGGATAACGTTGGTCTTATGGAACATCTTGAATACTTTGAGGTTTGAAATTGTTTTGATTATTCTAATCACAGCTGGTAATGGGTAGTGTTTTGCTAGACAGCAGCATTCTGCTGCGTAGCACAGCTCCACTTTCATACCATTTGTAAAGTATTGCTGTGGAATTGAACACAAATAACAAAAAAGAAAAGAAAATATGAATCAGTACCCAAGGAATTATGGTGGGAGAAAAGCTATGACATAGCAGTTCAGAGCTGTTGCAGAAAGGAGAAAAGTATAAGCTGTCTCCAAATGTCATAGATATGTTATAAACATCCCTTACATAACCTATCATAAGGGTTTTAACATCCGTCTACAGACTTGTAACCCTAGGGTTTGCACACCCCTCTGGAATCTTATAGATGTTTCTTTTGTAATACTATGTTTACTTACTAATATTGACATTTCAAAAGGCAACTTCACAGGAGGCATAATTTTAATAACATACACAGGGCAGATTTGACTTCCCTCTAACATTTTTGATGAGTTGGACATTTTTGTATGCTTTACTGGTTACTTAGCAGTGATCTTTCTTTATGTTCCTCCAGTTAGAATGGGTGGTATTTAATGCATGACGGATTGGAAAGAATACGTTACGTTTCAGCTAAAATCTAAAACTTCTGATAGAGTCTAGTTTATGGTTTGTGCTATTTAGTTTCTGGTTGTATGTTCTTGTCTTTGATTTTTCTATTTTTTATACACCATAGCAGAACTATGGCTCTCATTACCATCATATCTCTGATTGCTAGTTCTCTTCATTCATTCATGTTTTTAGGAAGTTATTTCTAGTTAAAATTTTCCTTCTATTTCCATTTCAAAAGCTTCATGAACTCTAAGAATCAGATAAATTGTTTCTTAAACATATCTTCTCTATCTAGTGACCTGTTTTTTTATGTATGATATGCCTTTGCAACCATTTATAAAAACCTCCGTGCATAAGTTGTCATGGTTAACAATGGTAACCATCACATCAATACTGTTACTTACCATTTTAACCCGTCTGCACACAATTGTGGTGACATAACCTTTAAATAACTATATTTTATTATTTGATTTTAATTCAACATTATCTGCAACCACCTTTTTTCTCCAGCGTGAATAGGTTGCAATGGAAGAACAACATCAGTTTCCACCATTTTGAACCAATAACAGTTATTAACTATTCCACATTCTCTCTCTTCAGCAACTGTTAACTCTGTCACATGTCAGTAACAATTGTTAACAAAAAGTTTTATATGCACAGGCCTTGCATATTTAGTTTTCGCTATTTCTCAGCATCTAAAGATTTTATACAATGGCCTTTCATCCATGTATGGACTTTTTCAAGTACCGTCCATATTGTTGATACATTATTAATTTTAATTTCTAGAAATCTATGGGATCCAAATACTTTGCTTTAATCATTTAACACATATCACATTTCCCAAGGATCAACTTTTAAATCTACATCCACTATATGACTTTGAATTGTCATCTTCCAGCCTTTGTAGGAAGCTTATCATGGCAGTGAACTGGTCTTTGAGCTATTCCCATTAGAACTAAATTCCATTAATTTTCTGTATATTCCTTTTCAAGAAATAATTGAAAACCCAAATTTTGTTTTCAAAACTAGCAAATATACTTCTTTGAAAAATAGTTTTGGCCAAGAGGTCAACTAGCAGTTGGTCAGACTTTATCACGGAAAATAAATAATTATTGTCATAACAATGGGTCAAGAGAGGAATTTTTTCACAGGACTTATTATGGGTATGTTTTGGTTGAACTTTGTCATGGAAAATAATTAATTATCGTCATAATGCTGGGCCAAGAGATGAATTTTTTCACAGGAACTAATTCTGGGATTTCATTAATTTGAAAAAGAAAAAGATTCTCTTAGCCAAATAATAGATATATATATCGTAAATATATAGTGAAACAAGTCTTTGAGCCAAGAAAAGGGGGTTGAAGTGGTTAGCTTGTTGTCTCAGAAGGACATGTAGGCAAGAGGTTCCCAGTTTGAGTCACACTTAAGTTAGCTTTAAATTCTATGAAAGTATCATAGTATCATGTTGGCTACATGTCGTGGGGTACATATGGTTAAAAAAACTGGGGTTCTGATATCCATCCCCATAAAAATAGTAATATTTTGTAATAATTTTATAGCTAGAGATATTTTCTTGGAAGTATGCATAATCTTTTAGAACTAATTTTGCTAATGATAATGAGCAGTTCCCTTATCTGGGTGTTTCAAATTTGAAGTTGATTTCAACTAGAAGTTTTCCGTGTACAATTTCCTTCATGGATGTAAAATAATGAGTAAATGAACTCAAAATTTTCATCTGTTTTTCACGTTTTCATTTTTCCTGAGTACATTAAATTCATAGATTTTTTGAGTGTCTCCACGATGTTCTTTTCTGATATGCTTTTTAGGATACCTCTATGACATGCCATGTTATTATCCCTATATGTCGTTTATTAGAGTTTGTTAATGCCATGGATTTCTTGGTATCTTTCCAGTGATTTTTTTGGGCATAGTCCGACTTATAGCAATATTCAATAGCGTTTCATCTTACTTTTATACTTCCGTTTACCTTCATCAGATTTATATTGCAAGAGATTTCTTATATAAGACATTTTTATTCTGGTCTATTGTATTCGAAATAAATTGGATTCATTTTTCATGTTAATGCTACCTCTAATGTTTAAGATAAACCACTCCAGTTTTTGTTAAGATCTTTTTTGGCCTCTCGAAAGAGGTGAAGGGAAAATATTTCTTGTTTACTTGTAAAAATTTGGAGTACAACGAGAAATTACGTAGGGTAAATCTTTGTCATGTTGTAATAGTTATATTTGGTTTGCTTCTGTAACAGTAACTCATGCTTTAACATAACGGATTTAATAAAAAGTCTATCTATCTTGCTTACGCCGTTTAACATTATTTATCTGGATCTTTATTTATTGCATTCAGAGCATAGTTCTAATATCAATCATGTTATATGTTGACAGATGCGTGAGAAATGGAAATTATGACGAGGCACTTGATTTGGAAGCCTTTGTCTTGAAGCTGGCAACCATGCATTCTAAGTACAGTCAGTCTTGCATTTTCTAGATGTTCAGAAATTTTTCCTTAATTAGAAAATGAAGTTTATTTGCCAGATAGAAATATAAAGCTTGGTTTTATTCAACGAAATTTTCTAATTTAGGGCAAACCATCTTTGTAAGATCACTGTTTCCCATTCCTTGCATAGATTTCTCTACATCTAATTTGTTAGCTTGGATTTTTCCCCCTTTGTTATTCTAACTTCTTTTAATTGTATAGATGTAAACTCTTACCAGCTTTCTTATGAGATATTGTAATGCTTTTTTTTTCTTTTTGGGTGGGAAATTTTCTATTGGATAGATTGTTACAGAACAGTGTCATTTTTAATCTCTTTTCTTTTTCTGTTAAGATTTTAAAATATTTTACTATTGCATTACAGATTACCTGTCATTCAGTCATTGGCTGAGGAAGTGAAGGCTACAACGCAATCTATGCTTTCTCAGCTGCTTCAAAGACTAAGATCCAATATTCAGGTTAAGATTGAATCCATATTCATCGATTCAAATGACTATTTACGTTTTTTGAAATAGGTTCGATTACACATTGATGATTCAAAGCATCTGCTCAAATCAGAATGGTTTAACTTTCAAGATCCATTTTGAAGTTTGGCTTCTCCGTTATATCAAATCTTGTGTTGGTCATCATGATACTATGCTAATAATACAGTGTCTATATTGAAGGACAGCTGCCAGAATGCCTTCGTGTAATTGGCTATCTTCAACGACTAGATGTATTTAGTGACCATGAAATTCGACTGCAGGTTCTTAGTTTTTAGCTTATTGAAATATTTTTACTTCTGATATTAAGCATTTGATTATGTTATTTACTGGATCATTTCAGTAAGGAAAACGGTTTCTCTTTGTATATCAGTTCTTAAAATGCAGAGAAGCATGGCTTGCAGGGATCATTGAAGATTTGGATCAAGATAATGTGGGTGAGTTTTTGAAGCAAATGACAGACTGTCTCAGGGTTCAACTTTTTGATGTTGTAACACAATACCGGGCAATTTTTGCTGATGATACATCTGGCAATGAGGAGAAGTATGATGGTGGCCTTCTGTTTAGCTGGGCCATGCACAGGATGACCTCCTACCTGAGTACTCTTCAGACCTTTTTGCCTAAAATAAAGGAAGGTGTATCACTGGCACACATTCTTGAACAAAGCATGGTAAGCTGTCTTCTTGTGATATGTTATTTACTTGGTAAGACAGGAGGACCATTTTGGAACAACTTTTCTGCCTTAAAAGAACCAACGTCAACACACACACACACACAAGTTGGTTCTGTTATGTTCATGCTGCAAATAGTTTTATATAAGCTCAACATTAACTTATTTGCTTGTCAACCAATAGTTTACAAGTTCTAACTTCACTTTACATCCTAAAAATATAGTTAATGCCTATCGTGATGTAATCTTCTGTTTGATAATTTATTTTAGTATTGTGCAATGAGCCTTGGTTGGGTTGGATTGGATTTCCGAGGACTGCTACCTCCTCTTTTTGAAGTGTAGGTATAAGACCGATGACTACATATATTTTTGTTGAAAATCCTATGTTACGGTACTCATTGCCATCAAATTGTTGGGAGAAAAAGCACCATAATGATGATCATAATCTCATTGCCATCGAATCTGTTCTCAGGTCTATGCAAAATTTATTCGTGCGAAATATGGCTGCAACAGCTGCAAATTTCCAGGTATGGATATCATGCATGCTATGAAGTCCCAAATCCTACTGATACTTGGACTTTCTTGACATAATTGGCTAATGATCCGGCATTTGCTAATTTAACTGTTTCTCTTCAGCTTGTCCTGGATGCACATCGTTGGGTGCCACTTCCTTCAGTTGGGTTATCAGGAAAAGCTAACAGTGATGACAATCTGGATGGCACTGCACCTCCATACTCTTTGCTAGAACACCCACCTTTGGCAATTTTAGTGAATGGTATGGTTGCAAATTGAGTATACCATTTTACAGTTTTATCTTTAGAAATTCTAAAGAATGTTTTGTGCATTATTGTTTCATAAATTTTTTTAAGGATGCCATATGAAAAGCATAAATGTATGAATCGATTACACATCAGTTCAAAATTTTTTAGTGAAAGTGGGGGCATTGCGTTTCGTCACCGTATAAATGGTACACTAAAGCACTTATGAGTCCATCTATTCTGCAGCTGCTTTTCAAAAACCATTTGTATATCCTTTGCAAGTTTTATGTTATGTCTGTAAATATGGTAACGATATTATCAAATAATACCTCATGTGCACACAGTGAGTGGGTTTTATCTTACGTTAGCAATGTTGAATTGGTTAAGTTTGCCTGTTCATTGGTCAGTTAAATTGAGAGTTTCATCTCCGATGTGTGTTAAAATGGCATTTGTCTGTGAATGCTATGCCCTTCTGAATGGATACTATATATTAAATGTGAAAAAGTCATTAAGCTGTTGCTGCAATGCAGCTTCAAGATTCATATCAGTTGGCATTAAAAATTTGAGCTGCTGGATACTTGTTTCATAAAGCCATGTCTCGTAGAATAAGAAGACTTTTTTGACTATATTGAAATAGTCGGATTTTCAGGGCAACTTCTTGGAACACTCTTCTTTTGAACTTGCAAAAGGCATTAAAAGCATGGGTGCTTGTAGATATTATGCCGTAACAGAACATTTTATCCTTTATTCTATTCACTGTCGATTTTGCAGACTAGTGATAAGCAAAGCCAGTAACCTGTGAATCGTTACTTTATTGGAGGTTTTCTCTCGTATTGTCCGACACACGATTTTTTTTTTTTTTAACCAAGATACGAGATGTAATGTTGATTAACTTTTGCAGGCTTTTTGGCAGCATTTAATGAACTACGTCATTATGCTCCGACAAACTTAAAATCAGTGTTAGCATCAGAACTCTTGCAAGCTTTGCGAACTATTTCTGACTATTTGGTTCTATACAACAAAACACATATACTGAGGGACAGTGAGTCAACACTGTTCATGGCAATGTGTCGAGCATTCGTTGAGGCAAGTTTTTAAATTTTTGAGGAGAGGGCAAGTAGTATTGCTTGCTTATTTAGTGCAAAGTAATCCCTCCCTCCATCATAATTTATGAAAACATGCATCTGAAGTGAGGTGAGATTTTTGTTCTATTGTTGCAGGTTGCTTGTCCATTCTGTGTACGGTGCTTCTGTAGATGTTATCCAGGTGCAATCAGCTTAGATGAAGTGAACAATGCAATAGAACAAGTCTCTAATCTTGTTGGAAGCACTGCCTCAAGTCTTTCACAACGGGGTGGAGATGCTTCTGGAGGAAGCAGCTCTTATACAACCGATAGTCTTGCAAAAACTAATTCTTTAGATTCCAACCATGATGCTCCGGCAGGCAACCATACGTCTGATGCTGTCAAAACGGAAACTACAATTTCAGCAGCAGCAGAGAATGGACATCAAAAAATGGAAGAGTAGAGTCCAGAGCCATTTAATTATCCGAACGTATCAGTTTGAGAACAGTGTCTTATTACAGATTTGTTTTTATCGTTTATCCTTTAATCCTAAATTTGAGGCCATAATGGTTTTTCTGTAACGGTCATTGGTAACAGGAATCGGAATTTTTAACTTGGAAGCGTTCGACACTTGTCGAGTCATTTCAGTATTCTTTAATTTTTTGCTTCAGAGTTTGGGATAAAAAATGCTAACTAGTAATAAAATACTTTCAGTCTGATTTCATTTGCCTCACACATAAGGAGCAGAATAGAAGCATCAGTTCCGTCTCACCTATTCGGCAGGGTTAAATTATTAAAGTCCGAAGGCTACGCACAGGGTATTCTGTGAACAGCAAGTAGCACAGGAACGAGTGGCAGTGCATCCAAAATAAAAAGAATTATCTTGTCACTTCTTTCAGGTTAGGTTTTAACCTAGAAAGATAATTACACTATGCTTGGGGTTTTGGGATTTTCTTTCAGGCAATAGGATATACTTGGGTTTATCTTTTACATTGGGTCCAGTCATCATTTCAAATGATGGCGAGGTGTTGGATTCTCAGGTCACTTTGCTATAAGATATTGTAAAGTTGCAATGCAGAGTATAGACAATTATGCTTGAACATTGATAAGCTGGTGTTCAGCTGCTTTGGCACATAGAAACGGTGTATGTTTAGATAGAATACCATAAATGTTAAACTTTGTAATAGGTTGTGAGTTGGAACCTCATTTGCAGTATAGTTTTGAATTAATATTTAAACTTACTGTAAACATTCCCTGGCTGGTACTTAGTGTCACCAATTGAAATAAAACTTGTATAACGGTAAGAGTTCCCCACCGCCCCCCACCCGGAAAGGAACCCCCATCACAAAATGCAGGTGTAACTAAGATCCCACTGCCAACCACCAACATCAAAAAATGAAAGCTGGTGGGTCACCCCGGTGGACCCCCAAAACCAACCCCTCGACCAAAAAGCGAACAAAAACAAGGAAAACAGGACCACCAAGTATCAACAAAACTGAAAACAGGAGGAATCGACAAAACCCAAAACCCAAGGACACCACCTATATATAGCATGGCAGCAGTGTACAGCAACATATAACTTGCTCTTAGCCATGAATGGCATCCAAAATTGCCTTGTGCCATTCTGTATCAACAAAAGCTATTGCTTGGAAATTCTTGAATGCTATGGCTTTTCTAGCACATTCTGCCTCATTCTCTTTGCCGTTTGGATGAAGCTCCTTTCCTCTCTTTCTTTCTTTCTGATATGTTTCCTTAAAGTTCCCTAACGCACATTGTTGCCAATATTCATTATCACATAGGGGCATCGCCCCTCCCTTAGCAAGGTCCATGCATTATTCTCATGTGCCTGATTCAATTGTTGCTAAATCAGGGTTGCCTTTTGCTCTTCCTACTTCTTGTGCTCCCAATCCTCCCTCTCCTAGGCCTTTTGCAGATGCGCTTCCTCCTAAATTTGCTACCTAATCTTTTGCCTTGTCGCCACCTCCACGAAGTCTTAGCATCTTTGTTCCTCTTTTTACTCTTTTGTGTGTTGGCACTCTTATCTATTTCAGTTGCCTCTAGAACTCCTTTTCCCTCTTGTGCCATTTTGCCTCCTAGAGGACACGCTCTTTCGATCAAGCCTCCATAGCCACCACCTTCGCCACAGGGGATGCCCAATCCTCATTTCTCGATTCCCTTTTTGCCCTAGACCCCACCTCAACTAGCTTATCCCCCCTTTGTTCTAGGGATCGAGGCGACTCCTCTAGCATATCCCCCTCAGAAACCCCTCGAGCCTGCAAACCCCTTAGCCCCTCCTAGTTATTGGAGTCCTTTGACTCTATCATAAGGTCCACTACTGTAGGTGGAACACAACGTGACCTTTGATAGCCATACATCACCCAAACTGGAGAAGCCTGAGGCTCTAGTTGAACCTCCCCCTACATCGCCTACCACAAAGCTAAAATAAGGCCTAAAAGGGTGCCCCTTTTTTGCTGTCAGAGAATGGCTAGGAAAAAACGAGGTAAATTAACCATATACCCCTAGCGGACGCTATGCATAAAATTGAAGTGCACTCCTAGCAACTTCCAGGCATTGCCAGAGTGCACAAAAAACCTATTGACTAGAACAACCACATCATGCCAGAGAGGTTCTAGCATTGACTTTGGGACTTGACTACTCCTGGTCTTAGGCATAGGCCCTGTGAAAAACTCTTGCGTGTCTTGCAACCCTTGCCCTTGAAGTGGCACCTCCTCCCCCTCCACCGATACACACAAGTAACTTGTAATCGCCTCCTCTGTGAGTTCAATGTGCACCCCCTTGAAGCATGTGATGTCCTTATGCTAGTTGGTATAGAAGGGTCCATCTTCTAGGTTGAGGTCCCCTCGTAACAAAACTAGCACATCTGCCCATCCCCCTCAGGAAACCATGTTCCAAAGAACCAGGTTCTCCCAGTACTCCATGCAGGATGGCTCATAGGTGGGAGTTACCCCCATAACCAAATGCGCTTTCCACCAGAGCCTCACTCCACTTGCCACAACCTATGCTAGAGGTGGTGGCAAAATCCCCCTAAAACCCCTGTAATTTCACATTCACCAAACCACCCACAGGACCGTGGCAGCTCAAGAAGTGCCATCAAGCATAATCGCTAGTTGAATGTTTGCAGCCTACCACATCCTCCATGAAAATGGGCATTGCAAAATAAAGTGTGACAGTTTCCACTCCAACCATGCAGAGGGAACACGTGGCTTCAACATTAACCCCCCATCATCGTAATTCATGCTGCATGGGGATAGCGAAATGATTGACAAGTCATATAAACATTTTAATCTTTTTGGGGAGTTGACCTTTCCATAACCGCCGCCATCCCCTAACGTTCGGGTATTTTGCTTTAACCAACTACTTTTGTGGCACACCTAATAGCCTTGTCACCATCATTTCCCACACATGCGTGCATAAGGCTCACTATGTGAATCACGCGCAGAGGTCTCCCATTGCTAATACTTGTTCATAAGTGTACTCCTTTGGGCTGGACTCTGGTCATGCCAAAGCAGTTGATTAAGAAGCCTCTAGTATCCCATTGCAATGACATCCCAGAATTGGAGGATTCTAAGCCCCCCAACGTTTTTAGGTCTAGCCACCATATCCCACCCAACCAGATGCATCTGATCACCTCCTTTACCTCTCGACCATGTGAAATTTCTAATTAGTTGATCAACTTTCTGTATGATGTTTGTTGGGGCAAAAGCAGTTAATGTCATATATCGAGCAATAGCCAAAAGAACCGAGGTAGCCAACAGTGACCTCCCAACCTGA
The DNA here is from genome assembly GCA_015680685.1 of Gnetum montanum. Classification (NCBI taxonomy): domain Eukaryota; kingdom Viridiplantae; phylum Streptophyta; class Gnetopsida; order Gnetales; family Gnetaceae; genus Gnetum; species Gnetum montanum. The sequence continues at coordinate 753,636 of MNCI01005887.1, forward strand.
TTTAAAAACTGAGCTATCCAATGATCAATCCTATCCTGCAACCTCCAAAGAAGACCCCCTCATACATACCTTTAATGCCAATCATACAAAGGTAGCCCAAGATAAATGTCTTTCGTGGACCCTAGTAAAATCCCTAGGAGTTGCACAATCTAACCTTGAATCGTGGCATTTGTATTTAGTAGATAAACCAAAGACTTACCCCAATTGATCTCTAATTCAACCTCCTCTGCCATGTGTTGCGACACCTTATTAATTGTCAATGCTTGAGGCACCACTGCCCGAGAGAACAAAAAGGCATCATTAGTGTAATGTTCAACTAGGCAACTGACACCCCCAATATCCAGACCTCTCACCCCCTCCATCATACAATAGGCCTACATTGCATCCATGACAAAAATAAATAGATACAGCAAGAGGGGATCCCCCTAATGTAGCCTCTTACCAAGGAAGGAAAACCCCCAAAATCGTCCCTCCAAATCCAGTGAGAAGGCTCCTAACATTTGAATATGCATGCAAAGATCCACAAAGTGCGGGTGGAAGCCTTTTCTCAGCATTATGTCCTTGAGGGCACTCCATGACATTGTGTCGTATGCTTTCGTGATATCAAGTTTGAGGCACATACCTGGGTATTTTGTCACTTTTAGTGAGTGCATCACTTCCTACACCAAAATGATCTGGTCTTGAATATACCTACCCTTAACAAATCCAGCCTGTTGCTCCCCAACTAATCATGGCATCAAGGGTCCCATCTGGGCCACCAACATTTTAGTAAACAAGTGAAGTAGAGTGTTGCACACCCCTATCAGCTGGAAATGAGTTGGAGTTATGGGGTTGATCATCTTGGGGATAAGCACCAATTGAGAGTAATTGATCTCTCTTCAGACCTACCTCCAATGCAACATGGCATTAAAGACATTTAGCAAATTATCCCCCAAAACATCAATGAAGGCTTAAAAAAATTCCGTCGGCCACTTGTTAGGACTAGGTGCCCTCCCCCCTTTTCATAGAAGCAAGAGCCTTCCTTAATTCTACCTGATTAAAAGGGGCTCGCAACCTCTGATTATCATCTTCATTTAGGATCTGCCCACTATCAATGAAGAGAGGAACAGTCTCCTTTTGCTACCAAATACATAACCAAAAGACCATCAATGCCCATGTGACCTTCTGTTTCCCTTCCACCGTAGTGCCAACGACCTTAATAATGTGAACTTATTTAGAGATCCATGTTGAATGGACATCCGTGAAGAAAAAATGAGTATTCCTTTCCTCCTCACAAAGCTAACATGCTTGACCTTGTTGTCTCCAATAGGTTTCCTCCTCCACATCCAGAGTCTAGAGCTTTGCAAGCACCTCCCCCTTGTCATCCTCAAGATCTTGCCTCTACTCTTGCACCAACTAAATCACTACTAAACACTCCATCGATTTCCCAAGATAGGACCTAAAGGAAAATTTATTCTCAAACTTCAATGCCCTAATGCTCTATTTCAGCAGAGTTAGGCCTTGCCTAAGAAAATCCCTAGGATTGGTGGGGGAGGAATAATCCTTCTAAATATCCTCCACCAGTAGCCTCAACTAAGGCTTAGCTAGACATAATCATTCAAATCAGAATGGTGTCAGCCTCTCGACACTAGGGGGTCGACTTGGCACAACAACGACCTATGATCAGAGGCCACCTGCTCCTTCCCCAAAATAGTCACCCTCGATTCATTAGTAGTGTCAACCCCATCCAAACTCTATCAATTTTTGTCATGATCCTATCCTTGCCTTTTCTTTTGTTGCATCATGTAAATTGGCAACCCTTGATGTCCATGTCCACCAACCCATGAGCTTCCAGAAATTGCAGGAATGGTTGTGCCCCAGGAGGCTCCTGACTTTCCTTGTCAGACTTCTCCCACATGTACAATCTTTGGTTGAAGTCTCCAAATAGAATCCACCTCCCTTGATCCAAGATTAGTACAGCAATCCTCTATAGCTTTCCAAGTTGCTCATCCCAATGTTGTGCACCATAAAAGTTGGTGAGCCAAATTACTATCCAGCAAAAAAGAATAGTGATGCTCTAGCTGGATACATCAATAGTCTCAAAAGGCCAATAGGATAGGAAGGCCAACCCCCTAGGCCTCCATTGATAAGCCACAAAGTGCGTTTGCTAATCTAGCTAGCATAACCAATGACATTCGTGTTGTGAAATTTTGTCTCTTGCAAATAGATAACATCATAGCGTTCCCTGCACACAATCTCCTTAAGGGTATTATGCTTATAAGGGGTATCCTACACCCTACAGTTCTATAAGAGGATTCTCTTAATCTCTTGAATGAGCACTTTTTGTACACTTCCTAGATGATCTTTTGGACCCCTAGGTTAATCTCCCTATGTGTCTTTTTCATCTGGGACATAAGGCCTAGTGGTTGCCCAACCTTATTTGAATTTGGGGAGACCTGAAAAGCCCCTTTCGAAGAAGCACCTCCCCCCATAATCTCTGACATTGATGGCATAGGGCTTCCCCTCAAGACAAACACCATTGTAGGACTAGAATATTATAGTTTTTTGGATGCAATGGGCAGTCATGTCAGATAATTTGCCTTAGGCATAAATCCCAAGTGTCTTCCTGGTTTTGTTTCACAATCCATCTACAATGTGCCTAAGCCTAAGTTGCTCCTGTTGTGGGAATTTGTGGCTTGGGCATTTTTGTAGTAGTGAGTAGTATCTACCCAATACCGCATCAAGGGTCTCATGAGTCCCTTGCTTCCATACTTGGACTACTTTCTTAAGTTAGACACCCATGAGTAGGTTTGGTACTTGTCATTGAAGATCTCTAGCATGGTACTTCATCTTTTGATTGATTTAGGTTCAAGTAATTGGTATCAGCTCTCTACCTCTTTCACAAGTATTCTCGAGAATAACTTTAACTTCTACAAGTCACTTTCAATGTTCTGCAGGGCGCAAGCATTGTGGAAAGCTTGAAGCTAGTGTTGTGGATCAGCATTATAACCACTTTCGAATCTTGGCATGTTGTTCATATCGAGCCATTTGAAACAACTATCCCTCACCTACATGGATGGAATGTATACAACTTCCTGTATGTTAATCATGCTACAAGTTGCCATTAGGGGCTCATCATCTCGATCAGGTTTGTGCACTCGGTTGTAGTAGTGCCCTCTTCTGTGCTCATCCATTTCATGATTTCTATGATCCTTATGTTTGTGCTATTCATACTCTTCATCTTCTGAATTATAATGTCTTGTGTGACAGTCATGATGATCATGAGTTCTCCTCTCTTCCTTGTCATGATTTCTATACCTTTGCCTCCTATCAGAGTCTTTTGATGATCGTGAGGATGTAGATGAGGCAATAGGAGAATAGTGTTGGCTTGTCCTCCTATGATGACTCTAAAATTCTTCTCTGTGAGATATAGCAGGAACTCTTAGCCTTGAGTCCTACTTGTATCTTTAGTCTTTTTCCTCCCACCTGAGTGTCTATGCTAATTCAGAGTGTGATTTATTCTTGACAGGTTCCTCCAATTGAATGATAGGTGTTTGTGACTAGAACTCAAGATTTTGGTGGAGTTGTTCAACAATGAATGCATCTCCATCAAGCTCCTCCAAGATAACAGTAGGGTTGACTATCTTTCCTTTATCCTTTTTATGTATGGTTTTCATGGCATTGTCTTTCCTTAACTACTCTTCAGTGGGTTCATATGATTGGGTCATGTGTTTAGTTTCATGATATCCTCCAAGTGCTTCACTTAGTTTCATCCCCTTGAGAGAGATTTGGAGCATGATGGGTTCTCAACACTTTGGTGGTAGAATAATGTTCCCTTGAAGATCTCTTTACCTAAGTTACTTGTCTTAATAAAAGATGAATGTAAAATTGGGGTACTAATGATCATGATGAGTATATGAGATCCTTGTCTACATTGGCATACTCTAGTCCTCTTCTTCGTCGATTTTGTCATTACTTCTTTATGGTTCCTTGGCAAGTGATGTTGTATTCTTATTTGAAGCCATGTTATGATTTAAGATGTTTGTTTTGAGTATGCTTAGTTAGAGTTATGAATTTTAACTTTGTCTTTCAACTACAATGAGCTTTATGTAGTCAATTACTCAGCATACATTGACAAGTCCCCGTCAACCAATGATGAGCAGTGGAGTAATCCAACACCCAACCATATAAGTCATAGGTGTTCACGTGCGACCAAATCATAATCCATGGATAAGGTAATGTGATTATGTTAGTAATTGATTAAATTTTGCGATCTTTATCTTCCCACATGAGGTAGTGAAATCTAGGTATATGGTCTAACTCATGTGAGGTATATGATAACTAATGTTGCATATGCCATCTTACTCCTAATAAACATGGTGAATATAAAGGTGAATTCTAAACTAAGTAAAATGAATAATGAATCTAGTCTAGCCTAATGTGAGGAGTATCCATTTCTAATCTTCCATACACATGGTTGGATTTGTGTAACTACCATTGGAATACCAAGTGTATCGCTACTAGGTGTACCAAGCAATAGCACTATTGGGTTACCAAGCAGCTACACTTAAGTGCTGGAGATTATTCATACTCATTTTTCTTAATATGAGAATGTAAAATTAAAGTGCATGGAAAAGTAAACATTAACTAGGAAATTGTAAAAAAATTATTCTAAGTGTAAATAGTAAATCTAGGAGAATGCTACAATAGTGTAAACAATATAGTGGTGAGTATTCCTGCCTATCTCGTGGGAAACCTAGGTTCAATCCTTAGCAATAGCACCAATGATAAGCGGTGGAGTAATCCAACATCCAACCATACAAGTCACATGTGTTCACGTGGGACCAGGTCATAATCCATGGACAAGGCAATGTGATTATGCTAGTAATTAGTTAAAGTTCATGATCGTTATCTTCCCACGTGAGCTAGTGAAAGCTAGGTGTATGGTTTAACTCACTGTGAGGTATATGATAACTAATGTTGCGTAGGAAATCTTACTCCTAGTAAACATGATAAATATAAAGGTGAATTCTAAACTAAGTAAATTGAATAACGAATCTAGTCTTGCCTAGTGTGATAAATATTCATTCCTAATCTTCCTTACATACCTTGGGCTTCATGTAACTACCACTAAGATACCAAGTGTATCGCTACTAGGCATACCAAGCAATAGCACTACTGCGCTACCAAGTAGCTACACTTAAGTTCTTGAGATTAGTTGTGCTCATTTTGCTTAATATGAGCATGTAAAAGTAAAGTGCATGGAAAAGTAAACATTAATTAGGAAACCATAAGAAAATTATTCTAAGTGTAAACAATAAATCTAGGAGAATGCTTTTCCAATCACACTTGTGCCCAAGTATAAAATGCTTGAATAAAGATGTCGTTCACTGGTTCACATTGCACTGCGGGCATTCACACTTCTAATTGCTAAGTCTAAATTCACGAAAACAAACTAAAAGAGTTTTGGTAAGGGTGGATGAAATTGTTGTCTAGATTGTGTGCCTAAGTGTTGTATTTATAGGCAGGCACGTGTCTCACGATATTAGATACCTGATATCGGAGTTGTCAGAAAATGCATGATATCATACCCCCACGGTTGATTGAAAGCTCATCCTCAACTTAAAACAAAATGAGGATAGAGTTCCTTACAAAATTTGAAGGTAGATTTACATGACTGACTAACTATATACATGACTCTTGAATCTCACAGTGGTGTTTTACAAAAATTGACACAAGCCATGATGTGACAATAAGCTCATCCTTGTCAATATCCAACAAGTCAAACTCTATCATGAATATTCCAAGAAGCCTACCCAACCTACTCAATAGTCTTCTACTTGTTCTCTCTTCCGTATAACAAATCTTAATTATAGTCATGGGGGTGTAAATCTAGAACCATAGGTACTTCACTAAACTTTTTGTTTTCTTTTCATTTTTCCACATTCTTTTAACATTTTTTCATTCTTTTATACTTTGTCATTTCTTAAACTTTTGATATTCTTTCACATTTTTAAATTCTTCAATGCTTTTTCATTCTTTGACATTTTTCACTCTTTCATCCTTTTCCAGTTTTTACTATCTAATTTCATATTTTGTTTTCATGTCCTTGTAAATAGTTTTGATCATTAATGAAACACATTAAGAATAGGGCAAGATGTAGCCCAATAAAGTAAAGATTTCTTTATGTTATCAAGTCATAAGGGACTGATTCTTTGAATAGTCAAACCACAACATTCATCCATTCATTTCGATAATAAGAGGTTCTTACCATGGCCAGAGTTATATTCTTCTCATTATACAACTAAGAATAAACTTGTGATAATTATGCTTGGACTGAAAAGTGAAGAACCAAGTGGGAATGTAAAGGGTGTGACATCAAGGGGATTTGTGAACTCTCTTGGATTACTTTTGTTAATTCTATCATGTTGCTTAGGTTGTATCATATCCTTGTAGATCTAATGAAAAATGAGAGTAAGAGTAAAATAAGTGCTGCCTTACCATGTCATTGGAAAGATATTTTACCCATGCCTAAAAGTAGTGCTATGATAAGGTTGATATACATAAAAATAAAACTCATGCATAGAATAAATTTTTGGGGGTCCCACTAGAAAGACATGTTAACCATGCCTGAAGGTAGGTAGCCTCTCAAAAATTGAAAGAAAAATAAAGTAGGCCATGAATAAATTTCTTCCTTGGACAATATGCCAAGTGACCTTACTCCTAGCAAGTCTTATAGTTGTAATTCCAAGAGATAAGATTATGCGATGTCACTAAAATGTGGTTTGGACTTGCTTTAAATTTTGGAAGGAAAGGCTAATGGTTACTTTAACCACTAATAAAACACAAGAATTCATTATGCTTATGGTAAGATACCTCACATCCCAATTTCTGCAATCCCTTCTAAATCCATTTCATCTCACTATATTAATAATCATAACTTGTGGTTTTGTGTAACATAGAGTCATTTTTCTTAATTTGGTGGTACTAACATGTGTGTTTTGCTAAACAAGTATGTATTACATTCAACTCCTTAAGTGCTTAAGGACACTTTTAGGCATGGTTACACAAGGGCATTAAGGGCCAAAGCCTACTTTTGGGAAGATCCACTTGTATAGCTGTTGTATCTTATCTTGTTTAGCAATTCCACATTATCTTGAACCTTCCAAGACTAATAAATATTAATCAAAACTTCCCTTTATATTACATAACTCCGTTCTATATCAAAGGACTCATTGCCCTTCTCATCTATCTTATCAACACTTCATGAACTTTCGAAGCTCAAGATTCCTTCTTTAGACACTATCTATGCCAGAGTTTTGAAGGAATATGCATCATCCATTGCCCAAAACCCTCTAAATATGCTTTAGACCTTCCAGACATTCAAAAGGATTCATTTTCCATCCTTAGAACTAATTGAAAAATGTGAATTTTTGGACTCCTTGATATTGAAGCAGCCCTAATATCAGATCTTTGATATCAAATTCTTAATATTGAATCCAACAAAAACTATAAATAGGTGGGGACTTAGCTAAATTTTTTCATTTTCACATTTGAAGCCTAGGAAGATTTTTTGATTTTTCTTTGATGATACGAGCTCTAACATTTTAGCTTCCTAATGCCATAACTTGCACATTATCGCTACAATTTTTGTGATTTTTAAATCTATTTGATCTCAAAGTGCTCATCTTAGTCGTGGGAGNACTTTTTTGAAATTACTAATGCCCAGAAGGTATTACAAGGGTAAGTTTAAAGGAAAATAACAAAAAATTTTAAAGAAAAACACTCATATTAAGGCCAAAATAAATTAAATAACACTTCTAATCAACCATACTAATTATCTTAGGCCATATAAATGCATTAAGGGATTACTTTTGAAAATTTCCTAACTTTGCAATCATAATAAACTAGGAACCTAATGTAACTAAGGTTATGAGTAAGGTATAGAACCGTGAGAATTTGTGCAAACCCTTGGTAACTCCAAATCCTTGCTTGGTTGTAGACGGTCCCAAAGAGAGAAGCACAAGATGGACCCTCACAACTTGCAAGTAAAACACCAAGAGGCTAAGGTAGAGGTCGAACAAGAGAACAAGACCTAAAACATGAGCAACAGGAAACCCAATCATATAGCTTCATTAGGAAACTCCTACTATTGGATAGTCAACCCAAGGAGAGGCCATGGAACCAAAAGTACAAGGACAATGCCTCACGTTATCACAAGACTGCCTCCAAGCTATTCAAGAAAAGGTAGTCTTGACAATAGTAATTATGAAAATGATCTTTGGCTTATTCATAGAATTTGTTTTAGAATAGATAAAGATGCACTTACAAGCATCATCACTATGGCCCACACTTTTAAATAGCAGCAAATGGTATGTAGGAAAGACTTATCAATTCTAGCATAATAAAGAAGAAGACACTATAGTCAACATCAAAGGAGTCTCCATTTCATATTCAGTCAAGGCATAAGCTAAAACTCTAAACATACCTAATGAAGGAAAAAAAGTAGTACACCTATCCACCAAATTAGACGTTGAAACCAAGAAACTATGATTAAAATGAACATATGGCAAAGAAGATTAGGGATACAATGAGTTAACTCTGGAGGAAAGAATTTATTTCAAAATTGGCACATATCACTTATTCTCAACAAAAGGATTAAACAAATTATCCACCTATGTAGCTAGAGGAAGTGTAGTCCTGATGAAAAAATACAACACCAATCTTGCACAACTCTACTTTATAGAGATCCAGAGGCGATTTGAATAAAGGAAGGTAAGGAAGCTAATACTTCCATTTCCTTGCCTTATTAGGAAGCTATGTAAACATGTTGGAATCCTGGGGTACACCAATGACATTTCCAAGAAGGCCTAGAATGCCTCATATGCTGAATTAGTCAAGCCAACATTGCCTAGGAAAGACTAGGGTGATGAACAAACCAACACTAGGGAAACCACACAAACTACTAAATAACAATAACAAGTGGAACCTAATGGCTAGTAGCAAGAGTAAGAACAACAATAGTAAGTTCCACCACCACCACCACCGTAGGACTATAGGCCATCAATGAGTCATCTGCAATAGATTGTAGAGACTATCAGCTAGGGAACAAGTGAAGAGGCTAATCTTTATAGAGTTATCGATAGTACCATTTAGCCCACAATTTCTGTAGATCCTAGGCATGGAAAGATATTATTATAGTCAGGAGGAGAGGCTTAATGGTTATAACAGATCTCTAGGAACACTACATTGTTCCAAGTGGTTCTAGAAATTGGAGAAGGAGCACAATTGTGATCATGTAGCACCAATATGCAAAGGGAGGAGTAGAAGTGATTGCAAATTACATTAAAGAATCCTTTAATGTACCTATTACGTTGGATCTAGAGATGCTCAAATGTTACTTGGAACCTTAATGACTCCTGTAGACCATGAAGATGTGCTAGATCAACTACTATAGATTGGATAGGTGATGACAACACTTTTCCACATTCTAAGAGATGTCACTGTAGTGTAGTCAGAGCTAATAGCAACCAAAGGTAAATTGATCATGACCAAGACCAGGGTGGAGCATGTAGGAGCTAAAATTTGTAGATTACAAGAAGAGCTCATAGCCCTGAGAGCTGAACATAGAGATCCCACAAATTCATTACATTTGAATAGTTAGAGCAATTCAAAATAGAACATATGAATCACCTAATTAAGTAGAACAAGAAAATGGAGAATGAGAGGAAGAAAGCGGTGTGGATTGCCTTGGTAGCTAAAGCCCAAACATATGCATATGCTAAGGCACTCACCGTAGCACAAGAAGAGAATAAGCAACTCGGTGTAGATAATATGTGGTTGACCACTATGGAGAAATAGGAAAACATCCTGGAGGAAAGCATCCACCAATTAAGAGAACAACTAGTGAGAGTTAACCAGGATATGAGCCACCTCGCACAAGAATATAGAACCCTCTTAATGGAGGAGATATGTGCTATTGGCCAAAAATCAGATATTGAAATAAGCATGTGGCAGAATGAGGCAAAGAAACATGAAAGGCTCAAAGAAAACTTTCGTGACTAGGTGGGGATGTACAAGAAAATCAATGAAAAGGAGATCTAGATAGAGAAGGCCAAAATCAATTCCATATCAACACAGAATCTAGATTGGCAATCCATCTTGGACAATTACACCGATGTCCAATAGGCAAAAGTTAAGAACAAAGACTTAAAGATTGAAGACCTAAAAGAATACATGGGGTTAGCTAACCTTCATTATGCTAAATTGGTCATGTTAATAGTAGGTAGGCCCAAAAATGAACTAGAATAGCAAGTAGCAGCCACATATGCATTGTACAAGAAGGAGTTTGTAGATCGTAAAGATGCATTAGCAAAACTTTAAAGTGGAAAACTTCAAATTAGAAGTAGTAAAGGCTGGCTACTAGGGGCAGAAAGACATTGCAGTGAACCTAGCCAGAAGATTATCATATTACCATGAACTCTAAGAAAAGGCCAATGCTTTTGAGGAAGAGAGAAGATAGTTTGTAGCATGCTATGTTAAAGCCAATCAGATGTATCTATAGCTATCGTGTCCATGGGATGTACCAACTTCATCACACATTGCATAACAAGCATGGATAGTACATGACCTAAGAACAAAGAAGGAAAAGCTTTAGGCACTCCTAAACTGATACAAATTTTAGAAGCCTAATGACAAGGGGAAGCAACTGATGGAAGAGCTGCCACCACCAAGAAGTACATAGGCTACATCAAGCTTCATCTAGTTTTTGTTTGTTTTTTTTTAAAAAATTGTCATGTCGTGTCTTTTGTCAATTTTTGTAAAACACCATTACAGCATTCAAGAGTCATGTATATAGTTAGTCAGTCATGTAAATCTACCTCCCAATTTTGTAAGAAACTCTATCCTAATTTTGTTTTAACTCAAGGATGAGCTTTCAGTTAGGCGTGAGGGTATGATAAGATGCATTTTTTGATCGCTACAATATTAGGCATTCGCTATCGAAGTTGCGATATTGTGTACAGTCGAATTCATAAATGGGACTGGGTGTGGCATCTAGATTATTAAGCATTGATCGCAGGACATTATCTTCCCACTTGGACTAGTGCTAGCTTTGTCACGTATGGTTTAGTCCAAAGTGAGGCATATGATAATTTATGTTGTTTGGCCTATAATACTCCTAGTTGCGAACATGATGAAAGTTAAGAATAACAATATAAATTTAAGTAATGGTAGTAATGTAAATCTACTCTAGCCTATACCGATGAGCATTCAGTCCTAGCTTACTGTACATGTCTTGGGCTCATGTAACCATTATTAAGATTACCAAGCGTTATGTTATTAGGCAAACTAAGCAATAACACTATTGGAATTACCAAATGATTACACTTAAACACTCAAAACTAGTCGTACTCATTTTGCTTTACTAATGAATAAGTAAAGTAAAATACCTAGAAATGTAAATGATTATCTAGAAAGTAGTAAAAACTATTCTAAGTAAAATAGTAAAAACTAAGTGGATGCTACAATGATGAAAAGCAATCTCAAACTTTATTTCTAGACATGAACTATGCCCAAGTATACTTCACTCAAATAAATTTTCTATACCACTGCTTAACACCACATTGCAGGCATTCACTCTATCGCTAAAACTATGAAAATAAACTAAAAGAGCCTACCTAAGGATGGAATGAAAGTTATTCAAATCATACCCCCAAGTGCTATATTTATAGGTAGGCACACATCCCATGATATCGAATATACGATGATGAATCATGTGCTACGACATCAAATATGCAATATTGGAGCTACAATATCAAATATGTGATATCATAGTTGATCAAAATTTGACTTTTTCATAAACACATGTGACATAGCATCTACGACATCATAGATGTGACATAGCAACCAGTTGAGATACACCAACAAGGATGCTACAATGCATATGTAATGTAGCATCTATGACTTAGCATCTATGATATCTTAGCCAACTGCTGATTCATCATACCCCCATGGTTGACTAAAAACTCATCCTTGAGTTAACAAGATAGGACCGAGCTTTCTTTACAAAATTGAAAAGGTACGAGATTATTGACTAAATCTAACTACTGACTGACTCTAAGTGTTGTAGTTGTGTGTACAAAAAATGACATAGTTACATGACAATAGAAAAAAAAATTTAAGGTGGCTTGATGTAGTTTGTATTTCAAGCAATGGTGGCTCTTCCATCGGCTTCTTCTCTTTGTTGTCAGGCTTTTGGTATTGATATCTATTCAGGAGTGCCTAAAGTTCTTCCTCTTCTATCCTTGTCTTTTTTTCCATTTGCTCCCTCTACTGAGTATGGCACAAAGACTCCCTTAGTTTTAACTATTACATCAACTTGTTTATTTCACTAGAATTGGTACATTTCTCCTAAATACCATTCTCTATTGTTGGTTAGTGTAGGCCATAAAGGAGACGTTTGAAGTTGCATCTTTACAACTTCTATGATATGAAGGTCCTCCTTCCGGTGGTCTCTTTGGGGCCATCTACAAGGATTTAAAATTATTAGCATGTTCCTATCAATTCTTAGTACATTTTTACCTTACTCATACCCTTGGTTAGATCAAGTTCCTATCATATTATGATTGCAAAGTTAGAAAAATTTGTTAAAAAGGAACCCCTTAGGTGTTATATCTTTTAGTTACTTATGACCTTCTATCATTTTCCTTTCTTATTATGGCCTAAAATAGTTAATATGGTCCATTATGAGTATTATTTGAATCTTTCTGGCCTTACTTTGATTTATTAATTTTAAGATTCTTATTATCTCTTTGTACTTATCCTTTATAATATCTTCCAAGTGTTACAAGTTTTTGGCTCAAATTTTCAAATTTTCATTCACTTATATCATGCAATGCACCCTTGCACAACTAAGTTGAACACTCTAGGATTAGCAAGATTTAAGAATTTTGGAAATCAGAGCTATGAGGACGAAGTTATGGCCTTTGGAAGCTAGTGTGCAAGAGTTTTAAAAAGAACTACAAAAACTCTCTTGTTGCAAAATGAGGAAGTGAAAAATTTCACTAACTCCCATGCATATATATACTATTTTTATATGCATGACATCGTAGATCATACATCATAGGTGACTACGAAAATGTAGCTACAATGTTACTGTTAAAAAATTCAAATTTTCATTGATTTTTCTTGGAAAAAATGAGTTAGATGGAATGTTTGGAAGATGTAAAGATTGTCTAGAGAATCATGAACCATGAGTGATGCACAATTTTTGAAAATTTGACATTCAAAGTTCCTAAAGAAGGAATCTCGGGTAATGAAAGTTTATAGTATGGATAAGAAATAGATAATGAATTTCTAATGTACAAATAGATTATTAAATGATATGGGAAGTTTATTAGATGTTTTGGAAGCCACAAGATGATGTGGAATTACTTTGCAAGTATGAAATACAAGAGTTATACAAGTTGGTCCTCCCCAACGTAAGCTCCAACCCTTAGTGCCCTTATATAACCATGTCTAAAAGTGTCCTTAGGCACTCAAGGAGTTGAATGTAAGACATACTTATTTAGCAAAACACACATGTTAGTATCACCATATTGGAAAAATAATGATATATTATAGAAAACCACAATTTATGATTAAATATACAATGATGTAAGATGGACTATAAAAGGGATTATGGAAATTGAGACATGAGGTGTCTTACCATAGGCATAATGAATTATTGTATTTTATTAGTGGTTAAAGTAATCATTAGCCTCTCTATTCAACAATTCAAACCAAGTCTAGACCACATTCCAGTGACATCATAGCTTTTCATCACTTGAAGTTACAATTGTAAGACTATCACTATTGTAAGGAGTATCATCACTTGGCATATTTCCCAAGGAAGGAGTTTATTCATTGCATGTTTTTTATTTTATTTTTTGATTCTTGAGAAATCACCTACCTTTAGGCATGGGTAACATGTCTTTCTAGTGGGACCCCCAGAAATTTATTTTGTGCATGAGCTTTATTTTTAATTGTGTCAACCTTGCTAGAGGACTACCTTCAAGCATGGGTAACATGTCTTTCTAGTGACATGGTAAGGCAAAACTTACTATACTCTTACTCCCATTTTTCATTAGATCTACAAGGCTATAATACTTCCTTAGCAACAAGATAGAACTCACAACAGTAAGCTAAGAGAATCCACAAATCCCCTCGATGTTACACCCTATGCATTCCCACTTGCTTCTTCATCCTTTTGTCTAGGCATAATGATCACATATTTATTCTTAGTTTTATTATGAAAAGATTATCATTATGGCCATGGTAAAAACCTCTTATTATTGGAATGGATGGATGGATGTTCAAGTCTCACTATATAGATCATTAGTCCCTTATGATTGATAATATAGAGAAATCTTCACCTTATTGGGACTACATCTTACCTTATTTGATGTGTTTTATTGGAAAAGTGACAGAAATATGTACAAGTAAGAATATTAGCAAAGTATAGAAAAAATTGTAAAAGATATCAAGAATTGCAAAGCTAGTAAGAATGAAATATTATCAAAGAATTAGAAAATATCAAAGAATATCAAAATTTTAAGAAATGAAAAATTTTAATAGAATGAGAAGATATTAAAGAATGTGAAAAAATATTAAGAAAATAAAAAGGTATAATAAAAAATTATAAACCACAAAAAAGTAGAAAAAAAAAGTTGAAAAGCAATTATTAATTCCTAGGTTAAGATAAGGCCTCTCCCCACAACTGAATGCATGGGTGAGTGTTCGAAAAATGCATCCTAGATTCCATGGATCATACACTTTGGGTTGCTAACCATTCTTAGTGGTTTAGTTTTTCTAGTTATTATCCTAGATAATCTTGATGATAACTAAATCTTGATCATCTAAATCTTTATTTTCTCTATTTGGCGGTGTATGATTATGGTCTAATATTTCCATTTGTGAGCTTCCAGTTTGGATCATTTCCTTAGAATATGAGTTCATAAGTAGTTTAGATGTTTCCATGCATTTTTTAGACAATTTTAGGTTCTTAGTTTTTGGCCACTGGGTGTCTTTTGGTTTAGTAACCCATGCTGTTGTTTGTCCACACACTTGTTTTTCACATCTGTTGAGGGTTGGTATAGGGATTGTGTTAATATTTTCAACTTCCACCTCACAACTACACCCTTTATTATTATTGGTAATGCATGGAATTACATGTTTCTCCATAGTGATAGGTTCATCTATTATGTTTTTCTTTGGAGTGGTAATGGTTGTTGGCCCTTGCATAGGATTAGGAGACATTGTTTTGGTGAGGAAGGGTGTTGCACTAGGTTGGCCCTATGCTAGTTTTGATGAGCTAGTAGGTCTATGAGTTTTGTGCTTAGGTGTGGAAAATGTCCTAAAGAAAGGATGTTTTCAAGACTATGGTTGAGATCTACTTACATTATCATTTATGTGTATGTTCACATCACAAGTGACATTCTTCCATTGATGTTGTGGTACTAATCCTTCCTGTGTTGTTGGTGGTGACATATGGTGAAGGGAAGTATGAGGATATTAAGAATGTGATAGAGGATAAGAGGTGTGAGATGGTGATCCCATAGGAGATTCTGCAGCTTGATGATATTCAGAAGAGTGATAGTAGTGATTTGAGGTAGAGGAAGTAGGATCATTTGGAGAAACAGGTTGCTGAACATAGTAGTCATACTAGTTGGTAATAAGGGTATTGCCAGTTTGTTGATGGCATCTCCCATGACTGTGGGTTTTGCCACTATAGTTGATAGTAATGTTGATGCTAATAAGAAATCCCACTAAAATAGTACAATTGATGGTAGTATTATCTATAATTACCTTGTGAGTAAGATAATTTCCCAGGCATTTACTTTTGTATGAACTTGGGACTCAAAGCAAAAGCCTCAAACTCATGCAGATGTAACATAATTGGGCAATAGCCCTTTGGATGGTCGTATTGGCAAATGCCACATCCATCATCATCTTTTGTGTTCAAGTCAAAAACCTCTTCTACTATGGTCATTTTTCCTTTTTGTTGATAAGTGTTCCTACCTATTTCATTAATCTTTTTCCTCTTCTTGTGTTGATCACTTGATTTTTTTTTGCACTACCTTGTACTCTATGGTTTCCAAGTAGATTGTTACTTTTTTGTTCATTAACCCCCACATCTTATCTAGCCTTGTGATGAGTTTTGGACTATCTTGTTAACTAGGCCTCATCGATGAGGCCCCATTGACGCAGTCTATTACATTGATGTGACCTCGTCAACAGAGGGGTCTATTCCACTCTATAAATACGAGCTCACTAGCCACATTTATGGCATTAATTTTTCATAGTGGTAGCAAAGCTCTTACAGTTTGTCCATTTGAAAGTTAGAATATTTTTCCTAAGTGCCCATAGTAGGAGTCATTAAGTGTACAGATCTTTATTCGAGCATTATTGTACCTAAGCACGATAGTGTGTGCAGCAATAAAGACAAACTTTGTGAGAAACCTTGTAGCATTCTGGATAGCTTAAATGTTTCATTTATGCATTTAATGTTTTCAATTTTTTATTTATTAAATGTTTTTCAATAATTAAGCTAATGAAATAATTAAGCAAGATAAGCCAGATATATTAAACACATAAGTACAACCGCTTTAAGCATAACATGTATTTGCTTGGTAATCCTAGTAGCATTATTGCTTGCTATGCCCAGTAGTGTAGCACTTGGTAACCCAATAGTGGATACGTGGGTTTAGGACATATGCGGAGACTGGGACTAGATGCTTATGTTAGGACTAGTTAGATACCAATTAATTAGTTGAATTAAATTAGTTAATCAAATACCTTATCCTTATTTAAACACCAAAACCATAAAATACAAAATGACAAAAATCAATGCCTCAATTACACTTAACCATACCAGTGTACATCACAAGTGTAATTGGGAAGATAAAAAATGACCTTAAGGCAAGATTGACTTCCTAGAAGACTAGTGCACCAAAAACTATAAAGTCCATAGAATTCAACCAGATTGCGCATGAATGCTTGTGATTTGTATGGTTGTGTGTAGTAGTACCTTGCCACTCATCATTGGCGTCGTTGCCGAGGACTTTGTTGCTGGGACATGCACTATCTAGGATTAGTGAATATTATTTATATCATTGGATGAACTCAAGGTCAACATCACTTTCACATGACATATAACTACTAAGCACATTGATAATTTTATTTGTTTTATAAAATTTCTTCTTCCCACAGACATGAAGATGTCAAACCATTGGTCCCACAGGAGTGCAAAGTGATATATACTCATCCAAATGAGTATGTACCAAACTTCACCTTCATCCTACTTCATGATGAACAGCTACGATGGCGTGACATGGAAGGAAATATCATATTGCCCCCTAATCAATCTATGCCTAGGATGCTGTTTCAAACTCTTAAAAAGTTAAGCATCTCAAATCTTCATGAGGAATATGTTGTCGACAATCATGACACTCGAGATTACCATCCCATTGAAATGCAATGCTAGCAAGATTAACACCAGGCAAAGCACCATGAGCTTGCAAAGGGAAAGTATTTCACTAATCCCTTGTTTCTACTAAACCAAGATGACAATGTGGATCCTCCTCCTAAGGGTTCTCAATATGAAAATTCTCCACCCTTTGTTATTAGTGATGAGGGTGTAACCCTGAACCTGTGATCCATTATTCATAAACCAGGTTCGGGAAAAAGTAATAGTTAAGGTAGGGACTCAGGTAAACATCATAATGGCAAGGGATCTAAGGATGGTGGTTATAATGAACAAAGAGGTGGTGGTAGACATCACGGTGGTGGTGGTGATCCACCTTCCTTTTCATCTGATTTCAAACATTCCTCTTTATCTTTTGGTTCTCATAGAAGCTGCCATTGGGATAATCATGGTGAAGGTGATCAATGAGACAACAATGATTATCCAAGCCATCAAGAACATAGAGGTGGCAGGAACCATCATCAACACAATCATGATGAGGAAACTCTATTGGTAACTAGAAGTATACTTAACATTGTAGAGGCAATTAAAATTCCAACCAAGCATATGAAAGACAGTAGGATCAAGTGCTTAGACATGAATAATATCCCATGATTTGAGTGGGTATACAACTTTGATCTGTAGACACACCTACAAGCCTTCCACGATGCCTGTGCCCTACAAAATATAGGAAATGAGTGGTAGAAACATAAGCTTTTTCCTAGGACACTCATCAAGGAAGCTAAAAGCTGGTACCGGTCCTTGGAGCTAGAATTTATCCACAAATGGAGTACCATGTTAGAGATATTTAACAAAAAATATCAAATATACTCCAAAGTGTCTAATCTGAGGAGGCAAATCCAAGGATGGGAATAAGGAACACATGAACCCTTGTATGCTGCTATGGGTAGATATTATTCACTCTTACACTGATGCCCTAGCCATGGTTATTCTCAGAGGGAACAACTTCACCACATCATAGATGGGCTCAGAGCAAAAACTAGAAGAACTCTTGGGGTGTATGCCCAAGGGAGATTGTTTGAATTGAGAGCTCATTAGATCCAAAAGCTGATAGAGCAGGTAGAAAAAGAAGAAGATGGTGAGTTGCGAAAGAGGAAAAGTGCATAAGAGTATAATAAGGACCCTTCCATTAGGAAATGGGAAGTCCAATTTTATGACGAGGAGGAGTCACCACTCGATGAAGTGGTGAACAGGAAAACCTTGCCCATCCAAAAATTTGTTTCTCATATTTCAGCAAGGGTTGATAAATTATGGAACTTTTTCAATGAAAAATTCCAAACTACTATGAAGATTGCTAAAGAATCCAAAGAGAAAAATAGTGATTATAATCATAGGAGGCAAAAAGAAGTTGAACATGCCTACCAGAGAGGTAAGGGTGAAGCTACTTCCATAGAGGAAGTTGTGGAAACTGACTCTGATGATGAAACTGATTGTGACATTTGTCAATACAAAAATCCAAATGGATGTTGCTTTGTGGTGTCACACTCACAAGAGTCTAGGGTGTACGCATTGAATCCTCGACTAGCACATAGGAAAGCACCCAGATGATTGCCTTATCCTCAAGGCAATCCAAGGTAGTTCCACCAACAACAACAAGCTTATTACCCAAATGGAGCTCCTCCGCAACCTTATGAACAATACCAACAATGGTACCAACCACAATCGTGGGAAATTCCATCATCAAAGCAGAAATACCTTTATACGCAACTAGATCCATATGGGTACTACGTTCAGCAACCTACCTCTCCAAGAAGTTTTGCAAGTCATGTCTCATTTCAACATCACTATTATCCTCTAGAGTACCACCAAACACATTCACCATCTACTTGAGGAGAAAACCCATATCCATACCTCCCTTCACATCCATCTGCACACACACACCTCCATCCTCAACCCAGTTACCTCCTGCTCTATCCATGTAGGGTGAGATTCCTCCACAATCGTAGCAACAAAATGGTATGAGGGTTGTACATTCACAACAGGCTTTCCAGTCGAGTGGTTCAAATAATTGATCTAGGAAAAGATCCTTCTTTCGATCCAACAATCCTCTCCAACCCTCACAACCTAGTACAGCTAATCATCCTGCATCCCAACACCCTCATCCTCTACATCAAATACCTTCAAGTGTCCTTTAAACCAAATTCCACCTTGGATCTACACTATGATGTTAACTCATGTTGTTTCTGATTAGATCAAGGTTGGCAATCTTCCCACAAAAGATCTAACTGAGGAAGTCCACTCATTTACCTATAGATCGTTGGACATGAGCCATGCAAGGCTCTTCTTGACTCTAGTTTTAGTGTCAGTCTCATCTCCCATGACATGTACAAAGCCTGAAACCTACCACCTTTCAAGAAGAGAAAAATTCATTTGGAATTGGCCAATCAATCAATTACTGTTCCTCTAGATTAGTAGAGGACATTGTGACCACAGTTTGTGGGTGGTCCTATCCTACCAATTTTTTGATGATCAAAGTTGAGAAATGCAAAGCTAACTTTTCCATCATTATGGGAAGAGCTTGGTTAAGCATGGTTGATGATCGTATGGGCATAAGGAACCTTCCCTTGGAAATATCTAAGAAAAATGAATTTGAAAAGCTAGAGAAGAAGTGTATTCCATGTCTCACACACAACGATAACGGGTGCAATTGCATGCAAAATATTTGGTCCATCAAAAGTACATACATTAAAGCATGTAATTGGTGTGCACAAGAAATTGATGTTCAAAGTTGTCTTTACATAGCAGCCACAAAATAAGAGGGCACCTAGTGGTTGATAGCTGACTTAGAAAGTAGCACATTATGCATAGGACCAACTGAGAGCCTAGCATGTGCTTATGTTGAAAGCATGGATGAACTTGAATGAGTTCATCCTCAACTCTTTGATGAATATGATGATACCTATTGGGGAGAGTTGGAAATCCCTAATAACTTCAAGCAAGAGCCCTTAGAGCTAAAAACTTTACCAGCCAACATGGAGTATGCATTCTTAAACAATGGTAAGCAGATCATAATTAATGCCAAACTTTCTCCTGAACAAAAAGTAAGGTTGTTAAAGGTGATTAATAAATGGTCAATAGCCTTTGCTTGGTCATATACCAAGATGACTAGAATCAATCCAAGGATATGCCAACATTGCATTTACACCAACCTAGCCATGAAGCCAAGAAGGAAACCGTAGAGACGGTTGAACCCCAAATTGAAGTAGATTATCAAGGAGGAAATTAAACTCCTCCTCAAGGTGGGGTTCATCTATCCCATCGTAGATAGTGAGTGAATTAGCCCACTCATAATTGTGCCAAAGAAAGGTGGCAAGTGGTGGGTCTACATCGGCTTCAGGCTATTAAACATGGCAACATTTAAAGATCATTTTTCATTGTCGTTTTTTAACCAAGTGTTAGACACCATCTACGAGCATTACTATTATAGCTCCTTGGATGGTTATAGTGGCTATAACCAAATCCAAATAGCACCCAAAGATTAAGCCAAGAAAACATTCACAAGATTATTAGGGACTTTTGCATATTATAAGATTCCATTTGATCTATGCAATGCCCCTACAACATTTCAATGCTTGGTCCTTAGCATCTTCCAGCAGCAGATTGGTAATGGTGTGGAAGTCTTCATGAATGACTTTTCCACCTATGAAGCTACATTTGAGTAAGCCTTGGACCATCTTGAGCAAATATTGAAGAGAGGTGTGGAAACAAATCTACAACTCAACTGGAAAAAGAGCCATCTCATGGTCCAAGAAAGCATTGTACTAGGGCATAGAATCACTCAAGCAGGGATTGAGATAGACCCTGAAAAATAAAGGTTATCCAAGGCATAACACACTAGCTAGAGATAGTTAAAGATGTTCAGTCATTCCTTAGACACACTGGCTACTACAGACAATTCATAGAGAATTTCTCTAAGATCATAAAACCATTGGTAGAGCTTACAAAGAAAGATGCATCTTTCATTTGGACCAAGAAATACGAACATGCATTCCAACATTTAAAGGAGAAACTTGTAAAAAAAAACCAATCCTATAAGCACCAGACTAGTCTAGACCTTTCCACATCATGATAGATGCATCTAACTATGCCTTGGAAGTAGTACTCATGCAAGTGGACGATAAGAAACACTGCATGAGCGGAAGCATTATGGAAGCATAATTAAATTACACCACCACAGAGAAAGAATTAATGGCAATGGTGTACACTCTTGACAAGTTTAGGTACTATGTGCTTGGCTAGAAAGTATTTGTGCACACAGAGCACAGTGCAATTTGCTTCCTCATGAACAAGCTAGTGGTGAGCCCTTGTATTATACGGTGGCTCATGATCTTGCAGGAATTCAATCTCACAATGGTAGATCAAAAATGAACTGAAAATGTGGTCGTTGACCACCTCGCTCACTTAAGATGGGATAATAAAGAGGAGGAGAGCTTGCTCTCTGATCAATTTTTAGACAAAGTCCTTTTTACATAAGCACTAAATAACCAAACGCCCACAAAAACAACCTAGTATAATGGCGTCCTCACCTATGTTCTCACTTAGAAAATCCCACAAGATCTTGACTTTAGAAAGAAGCAACAATTTCTTCATTGAGCCAAATACTTCATTGAAATCAACAGATACCTTTACAAGGTGTGTGTCAATGGCCTGATTCATTGGTGTGTCCCTAATGAAGATCAACTATGCACTCTCCAAGATGCTCACGAAGGGCCTTATAGAGGCCACTATGCAGGGAGATGCATGGCCATAAAAATTCTGATGGCAAGATACTATTGGCCTACAATCTTCAAGGATGCCCATCAGTCTGTCCAATCTTGTGAACGTTGTCAATGAGATATAGGGATGATCACTTGAATGGAAGGTCCTCAATAGTGGATTCAACCACTGGAACCTTTTAACATATGGGGCTTTGACTTCATGGATCCCATCACATCCATGTCTAATGGAAAAGCATATATCATTGTAGCAATTGACTACTACACAAAATGGGTAGAAATAGTAGTCGTTACTAATTGTACATCATTTATTGTTGCTAGATTTACACAAAAAAATGTTGTAAATAGGTTTGAGGTGCCACGTACACCAATTTTTAACAATGGAACCCATTTCACAGGTGTCACTTTTAGAAAGTTGATGCAACACTTGGGGGTTGAACATAAATTAACAACATTTTACCACCCCTAAGCCAACGGTCAAGTAGAGGTAACTAACTGAGAGATCACAAAGATATTAACAAGAACCATAAGCAAATATAGGAGATATTGGAACACCAAACTTAGCAATGTCCTCTGGGCTTATCGCTCAACATGAAAACTTCCTATTGGGTACTCTCCCTACAAGTTAGTGTACAGAAAAATTCCAATGCTCCCAATTCAATATGAGCTTCATACACTCTCAATGGCCTATGATGTGGATCTTGACCTAAGTCTAGCATAAAAAGAAGGATTGATCAACTTGAATGTGCTAGATGAAAATTAATTAGTGGCCCTATCTTTGTGCATTCAACAAGCAATGTCATGACCTCAAAATACGAAAAGTAAAACTTCAACTAGGAGATAAAGTTCTCTATTGGAACCCCACACATGTACCCCAAAAGAAAAAATTTTAAACATTGTGGAAGGAACCTTATATAATTGATCAAGCCTTTTCCTCTAGGGCCATGTTGATCTACAACCTTGAAAGCCCAAACAAAAAGAAGCTGGCCAACATCCAACAAGTAAAACCTTTCCTCGAGCCAAGACAGGCTAGTGCAACTACCACCTCAATGGATGGACAACCAAGTTGCATTTTTTGAATCTCCTCCTTCCAACATAGTCATGGGGGAGATGGCCATCCATGCTAACAATCCATATGGCTTCTTAGTTTTTCTACTTTTTATTTTTCATGTTTTTGATTTTACAAGTAAATTATTTTACAAATTTTTTATTTTCAAATTTTTTCCAATTTTGCACCATCGTTAGTACCTTTGAACCTTTCTTGATTATTTTACACTTTCTTAAATATTTTACTTTTTTTTTGTTTTTTTTAGGTGTGACTTTTCATTATTTTTGCTAATAAAAGTGCTTTATTGCCACATGACATAGTGCCATTATTGTTTACTAATGATGGTTTGTGCTTAATGTTGTGACTATCAATGTTTGGTTTCTATTTTTGAATGTTGATGTTTGATGACTATGACATGGTTTATTTTTCATGGGATAGGTAGTGGGTCTACGTCATCCACCCATCTAATAAACTCTATGGTTTTTCTTATTTTGGGAATTTGAGGTCCCTTCTATTAAAGAAACTTTTAATCAATTGATGACCTTGGTAGTTCCAAAACTGGGAAAGATTCAAAGGTTTGGAAAGGGTGTGACTTCAAGGAAACTCAATACTCTTTGTACTCTTCTGCTTACTTGAGTGCTTGGGTGTTTTTCATGAACTTCTTACCATTCCATTCCAACCACTAATAGGAAGTCAAATAAAGTCTTTGTATGGTGTGGTTCCCATCCAAAAATTCATAAAAAAACCATGATGGAAATTCAAAGCACATCCCTTAGACAAATAAATAGGCTAGAAGCACTAGTTATGAGACTAGAAAGACATGCATCCATGCCTGATTGTCCCCTATAACTAAGGTCCTCTCTCTCTCTCTCACTTCCTACATCTCTTTTCTTCTCTTTATGGAACAGTGGTTGTTTTATGGGAGCACTCTTGTATCTTGAGTGAGTCGATCAATCTTGGAGTGGCAATGCACAGTCACTGAAAGAGGCTAGTTTTGGTCTAGACTAAGGATGGATCTTCTTAGGTTATTTTAAACATAAATCCCACAAGGGACTTCTTAATACCTCAATTCAAGATTCCATTTCACCTTCTTAGTCATCCATCTATGTTGCCATAACTCACCTCATTGCTAGTTTCTGTGCTCT
>MNCI01005887.1:778618-804827 GCA_015680685.1 Gnetum montanum
CATTTGATCTTCATTTTGTGCAGCATATTTTTGTAATTTTCAAGTGTTGACCAAGTCAATGAAAGTCAATGTAAGTTAATGCAAGTCAATGATGGTCAATAGCTACATCAACTAGGCCCCATCAATGCAGCTAACCATGTTGACAAGGCCTTGTCGACGAGGCCCCATTGATGCAACACAAAAATACTATAAATACCATCGAACACTTTGCATTTTTCACATTTGGTCCATAACGCCCAAGGAGTTTTTGCAATTTTTTAGAGCCTAAAGCCTTCCCAAGCCTCTAACTCATGCACTATTTATCTAAAATACTCTATTATTTGATCTTACAATTATTGGAGGTAAGCTCTTAGTCGTGGGGGTAGCAAACCCCAAGGTTTTGACAAATTTTTTTTTGAAATTTTTCCTAACTCCCCGAAAGGGTTAAGATGTACATGCTATTAAATCATTAATTTTTGAAGAATTTAACCCTTCCAACAACTTTGGTGAACTAGAGATTAAATTAATAATTAATAATTAAATATGTAATCCAACTTTTCATAATCACATGTTAGCCAAATGTAATTCCCTTATGGGATAAGGTATTCCAATCATTTTGAGTTACATCATAATTACTAATTTGTTGTTATGTGTGATTATAGATGGCACCAAGATCGAAGACACTGTAGGAGGAAGGACCATCGCAACCATAGCAGAAGTGACCTAGAGGAGGAAGAGGCCAATAAGAACATGGCCAAGAATAGGTTGAGGCAACCCATGCAATAGGACCTCTTAGAGATGAGGTTGAGGTGGAATCTATGTGACAAATTTCCAAAGAAGAAGCTACATCAAAACACTCACAACAAGGCAAGGCACTAGGCCTTGTACCTAGACTAGAAGTCACACTCACATAGGCCTGCCTTGATACAATTAGGAACTATGAAATTCAATGCTCAGTTCTTCAAGAACTAAACTTTGGGCCATTCCTTGAACGAGCTCCAGAGGACGTCAGAGCTCAACTACAAGCCTCTCCCATGTGGTCAATCATCACCTCCAGTGGGGAGTGGTACATGAAAGAAACATATCTCTTCTGGAACAACAAGAGAGTGGGAGCCACCATGAAAATTAAGGATATCCAAGTATCCTATTCAATAGAAGCCATTGCACAGGTCCTTGGGTTGCCTGATATAGTAACACAATTGGTAGAGTTGTCCACACAAGGTTATCCTAGAGCAAAGGAGTGGACTCAATGGTGTTATGGGGTTGATCGTAAGGAGTTTGGCGCACTCACATTGGTGGAGAAAGTCTATTTCAAGGTAGTGGCCTACCACCTCAATCCAATGGTGAGACCCAATAAGGTGATAGCCTTCTCTACCTGCGCATGCACCACTCTAAGAAAAACATTTCTAGCAACTATTCCCCAACTAATCTTTCTAGAAATACAAAAGCACTTTAAGGAGAATGAACATGGAAGAAAGGCCTTGCCCTTTCCCTGATTAATCAAAAAATTATGCAAAAGGGCAAGAATAGTCCACTATGCAAATGATACACTCAAACATGCTCTCGTTTCTTCATGGGCTTAAATGATAAAAGATAGGACACCTGCCACAATTACAAAAGAGGAGTAACAACAACCACCTCCACCACCTACTCATGAGCAAACACCAAAGGCCCGCACTACGATTAAGCACATGCAAAAAATCTGAGAGCAACTCTTGCAACAACAAGAGTAGCAAGTAGGAGCTAATGGTGGAGACCCATCTATGTATAGACCAGCCATGAGTCACCTTAGAGAAGTGGCTCATAAAATTAACCAGATGAAGGGAGGTGGATCAATGCTGTTTGTCCAATGAACACAGTTGCCTATGAGGTCAAACCCAAGTACCCAAGAGGTGATGGTGTCTCTTTCTCAGCATCATTTATTCCCAAAAATCTCTAGAAATGCCACCTCCTTTTTGGTGCGCTTGCAAGAGGATGAGGAGGCAACCGTATTAGTGATGCAACACTAGGGGCAAGAGACAACTACAGAGATCATTGCTAATCAAGTTGTTGAGGCATTGAACATACTTGTGATGTCTAAACTAGATGTATCTTCATTGAGAGATGTCCATACATCTGTAGGGACAATCAATGGAAGATTAAGTAGCCCAGCATGAACAATTACTAGACCAACTAGTGGGAACTTGGCAACAAATTCTAGCTATCCTTGATTTTCCAAACACCATCACTATAACCAAATCAAAGCTACTAGAGGCAAAGGACAAGTGCCTCATTTTAGAAGGGCAACTTGAAATAACTCAAGTAGATAATTAATGCATGGTTGTAAAAGTTACCAAATTGTGTGCCCAAATTATCGACCCTATTTTTACCAACCCTGCATTGACACAAGATGAAGCTTTTTAATAGCTTAAGCAGGTTGAGGGTGAAATGGTAATAGCGATCTTTAATCAGTCAATAGCAGAAGTTGCAACTCACGCAATAAGGAAGGAATTGATGTAGATGCACTAGGAGAATGATTCCTTGATTGTAAAAAATTATCGCTTGTGAAATGTTGATGTGCAAAAATAAGAACTAGAAGAATTTATCCATCAATAGTAGAAGCAACTTGCTAGGGAAAATGTTGAATTAAGGAGATTAGCAGTGGAGAATCATAATCTCTCCAAGGAGGAGGTCTTCATCTTACACCAGAAATCAGCCATTGAGATTGCCTCTTGGAAAAACAAGGCTTTAAAATTTGAAAAAGTTAAAAATCATTACATAGACAAGGTTGGCCTACAAAAGGATGTGAATGAAAAACATATCCAATTGGTGAAGGCAAAGATTAATGAGACCCTCCAACAACTCCAACAAGGTAGAGAAGTGTGGCAACCCATCATTGATGGGATCAATGCCTACAACAAGGTGAAAATCTGCATGAAGGAGTTGTAGATTGAAGAGATGACTAAATATATGGAGTTGTCCAACTTTTGCTATGCAAACCTAGCAATGCTAACTGTCGAACGGCTATGGTCTGAACTTGAGAAGCAAGTGGCCAGGTTGTACTTGTTGAGCGAGGCCAAGTTCAAGACTCATAAGGACACCAAGCAAAAGATTATAGTGGTAAATGTTGAACTTGAGGTTCTCAAGGTGAAATTCACTGACCAAAGATTAGTCACAAAGAACTTGGCCAATAGAATGAATGACTACTAGACGCTACAAGACATCGAGTGTAAGCAATTTGCAACCTGGTTTCTCAATGTTAAGGAGCTATTTTCTATTTTGCCTTGTCCTTGAAATGTTCCAACCCTAGCCTACATCAGCAAAGCTATGTGGACCGTAAACAATCCCAAGAGTAAAGAAGAGAAAATGAAGGCATTTCTAGATCCTTTTCGCCTTCCACCTAAAGTTGTAGTAGTAGCAGGACAACCTCAACTGCTTCAACCACCACACATGCCTGAAGCCAGTGAAGGTCTTTCAAAACCTCAAGAGCCACCACCACCTGGGACTATTTGACCTTCTCCACCAACTTCACGCCATCAAAGAACATGTTGTCTAATTTTGAAGAATCATGTCATGGTGTTTAATTTGCTTTTATGAACACTGTGATTTTTGTAATGTGCTAGTCCATACTCTAGGCACTTAGTACTATTATGTCTATGTCGTTTTTTTTGTTATGTTGAAAATTAGTCAATAATCCTATACCTTCCAATTTTATAAAGAACTCGAGGATGAGTTTTCATTCAATCATGGGGGTATGATGAGTTTTAGTTTGTCTTGTCAACTAGGCCCTATTGATGCAATCTATTGCACTGACGTGGCCCTGTCAATGTAGGGGTCTATTCTAGTCTATAAATATGAGCTCACCAACTGCATTTATGGCATCAATTTTTCATAGTAGTAGTAGAGCTCTTATAGTTTGTCCATTTGAAAGTTAGAATATTTTTCCTAAGTGCCCGCAGTAGGAGTCATTGAGTGTATGGATCTTTATTCGAGCATTGTTGTACCTGAGCATGACAGTACGTGCAGCAATAAAGATGAACTTTGTGATAAACCTTGTAGCATTCTAGATAGCTTAAATGTTTCATTGATGCATTTAATGTTTTCAATTATTTATTTATTAAATATTTTCTAGTAATTAAGCTAATGAAGTAATTAAGAAAGATAGGCTAGATAGATTAAACACATAAGTACAACCACTTCGAGCATAACACATATCCGCTTGGTAATCCCAACAACGTTATTGCTTGGTACACCCAGTAGCGTAGCACTTGGTAGCCCAACAGTGAATATGTGGGTTCAAGATGTGCGTAGAGAGTAGGACTAGATGCTTATGTTAGGACTAGTTAGATACTAGTTAATTAGTTGAATTAAATTAGTTAATCCAATTACTTTATCCCTCTTGAAATACCAAAATCATAAAATACAAAATGATAAAAATCAGATGCCTCAATTACACTTAACCATACTAATGTATATCACAAGTGTAATTGGGAAGACAACAAATGACCCTAAGGCAAGATTCACTTCTTAGAAGACTAGTGCATTGGAAACTATAAAGTCCACAAAATTTGACCAGATCGCATGTGAACGCTTATGATTCGTATGGTTGGACGTAGGGGTACCTTGCCGGTCATCACCTTGCTTCAATCTCAATGATAGCATTTTGTATTGGCAAGGTCTATTGTAAAATCAACTCATTAAGAACTTCCTTTTTTCCTTATCATACATATGGACTTCTCTTGTTTGAAGAGTTGGGTTCTAGTTATATTCCTCTACATTCTCTTGTTTACATAGCTCTCCCTCTTCTTTTGCCACTTGCTCAATTAGCCTTTATATCTGATGGGCTTTTAATTTAGATCATCACCCTCAAGCATAGATCCCAAGGGTCTTTCTCATTGGGGTATGAAGCCCATCTATGATGTGGAGAAGCTTCTCTTTTTGAGAAAATCCATGGCCTAGACATTTATGTAGTAGAGAATAGTATCTTTCCAAGGCCATACCCAAGGGTTCATGTTGTTCTTGTTTCCATCCTTGGATTTTTTTTTCTTAGGTTGGACACTTTCACATAGGTTTGGTATTTTTCATTAAAAACCTCCAACATTATGGACCACTAGTGGATTGAAGCTAGTTCCAAAGATCTATACCAACTTTCAGCTTCTTCTATTATGTCATAGGAAATGGCTTAAGCTTTTTCCACTCACTCTCGATGTTCTACAAGGTGCAGGCATCATGGAAGGATTGTAAGTGATGTTGTGGATCAGATTTATAGCCTCCCACAAATTTATGGATGTTATTCATATCAAGCCTTTTGATGTAAATTTTTCTTTGGTGCCCAAGGGGTATTCCAACTGCCTCCATTAACTACATCATGCTCCTAATAGCTAACAAGGGACCATCATCATCAAACATGTCATGATGATAATTTCTATTTCTAGTTGTCTGATTATCATGATTTTTGTTCATTCTCAGATTGATGATCTCATCTATTTCTACTTCTATCTTCATCTTGATCCTTATTTCTATACCTACATTTATCTTTATCAAAACTAGATGTGGAAGAGGAAGAGGAAGATGGTGAACTAGGAGAATCGCCATGGCTCCTATATTTTTCCCTTTGATCCCTAGATGTATCTTGTCTAGGTTTGGAGGAGGTCTTAAGACTTGAGGTCCTTCTTGTTTTAGGATTTACTCCATCTCCTCTAAGATTGTCTACATTAGTTGAACATAGTCTTGAGTGTAGTAAGGGTTTGAATGAGCATAGGAAACCCCTGATTGTGGCTGTTTACTCCAATTTTCCTTAGTGTAGATCCTATCATTTTTTTCTACTAGTGTTTTCATCATATGATGTATTCTTGGCCCTATGTGAAGAAGACACAGTTTTATTTGATAATGTGTCTAACATAAAATATTACTATTTTCTAAAAGGTAAATTGTTAATACTTTCACAATGATCATTTATAATCTATCTAATCTAGATAACTAGCACAATCCCTGGCAACGGCATTAATGATGAGCGGTGGGTACCCCCTATGCCCAACCATATGAATCACAAGCATTCACACACAATCTGATCGAATTCCATGGATGGGACTAGTTGTGGCATCTAGATTATTAAGCATTGATCACATAGTGGTAGCTTTGTCATGTATGGTTTAGTCCAAAGTGAGGCACATGATAATTGATGTTGTTTGGCATTTAATACTCCTAGTTGTGAACATGATGAAAGTTAAGAATTACCAAGCGATAATGGCAGTAATGTAAATCTACTCTAGCCTAGAGTGATAAGCATCTGATCCTAGCTTACTATACATGTCTTGGGCTCATGTAATCATTACTAGGATTACCAAGCATTATGCTACTAGGTGAACCAAGCAATAACACTATTGGGATTACCAAATGATTACAATTAAATGCTCAAAACCAGTCATACTCATTTTTCTTTACTAATGAACAAGTAAAGTAAAATACTTGGAAATGTAAATGATTATCTAGAAAGTAGTAAAAACTATTCTAAGTAAAATTATAAAAACTTAGTGGAGGATGCAATGATGAAAAGCAATCTTGATCTTTATTTCCAAACATGAACTATGCCCCCAAGTACATTTCACTCAAATAAAGATTCTGTAGAACCGCTCAACACCACATTACAAGCATTCACTCTATTGCCAAAACTATGAAAACAAATTGAAAGAGTCTACCTACGGATGGCATGAAAGTTATCTAGATCATGCCCCCAAGTGTTGTATTTATACACATGCATGCATCCCTTGTTATCGAATATACAATGACGTAGCATGTGCTATGATATTGAATATGCGATATCAAGGCTACTAATGAGCCATAATATCGAATCTACGATATCACATCCTGCCATGCGATATCGGACATCCAATATCAGGACCCGTCTCGTTGCCTATAAATAAGAGGCGGGCGCACTTGTTTTGGTAGTTAGTTCTTAGTCCCATACTCAAACTCTTGCAATTTCTCCCTCTTAGAGTTAGAATTATTTTTGAGTGCCCACAGTAGGAGTCATAAAGCGAATGGATCTTTATTCGAGCATTTTGTACCTAAACATACCTTGTGTCCGGAAATAAAGATGAACTTTATGATAAACCTTGCAGCATTTAGAATAGCTTATCTCTCATCCTTAATGCTATTTACAGTTCTTTAATGTTTTCATTAGTTAATTAATGTTGCTTTTATTGATTTGTTACTTTTCACAAGTAAGCACACTTAGTACGACCTCTTTGAGCATGTGTGGAACACTTAGTAACCCAGTAAAGATTAGTGTTTGGTAATCCCAGTGGTGTTGCACTGGTTCAGGATGTGTACGGAAAGTGAGAACAAATGCTGGTGTTAGGGCTAGTTAGGACCTAGTTGTTTAGTTAATTTAAATTAGCTATTCAATTAATTCACTTCTTCCCTCTTTAGAACCAGGACATAAAACATAAAAAAAGCATAAAAATCATATACCTTAAGTTTACTTAACCATACAATCATGCCATACGAGTAAGCTTGGAAAGACAACAATCACCTAACCCATCCTTGTTCTATGAAGGCGCATAAGCACTTAGTTCTTGGAGTTCAACTGAATTGTGCGTAATGCTCGTATTTGTATGGTTGAGTGTAGGGGTACCTCACCACTCATCATTGGTGCCATTGCTAGGGACTTTGTTGTTTGTGCGCTAATTAGACCCTAGGAATCTTCTCGTCATTGGAACAAACCCTTAGGGTTGGTTATCTTAAAATTGTTAGAAAAGAGAAGAGAAAAGTGTCGCACACTGAAGAATTAATCATGTCTCCTTCTTCTTACGAGAGTGTTTCACCACCTAGGTCTGACACAATGAACAATCAGAGGTGTAGTATACATGATGACCTGTCAATGCCCCAACAGTTTCGTGTGGTATACGTACATCTCAATCAGTATATACCAAACTTTACCTTTATCCTCCACCAGGATGAACAATTGCGTTGGCGTGATTTAGAAGGTAACATAGTTTTACCTCCTAATCGTTCAGTCCCAAGCATGCTTCTTCGTGCTCTCACACGAATTGGTATGTAGCACTTATAGGTAGAGTACGTTGTGCATGAACACAACTCGAAAGAGTATCAACCCATGGAGGCACAGCATCAAAGGGACTTACAACAAGAGAGACATCATAAATCTATGAAAGGGAAGTGGTCACAGGATGTCCCATATGTCATAGGTGAAAATAAGGGTGGTGGACCTACCTCAAGAGGTCTTCCACAAAATGATGTTCCTCCTGTTGACTTTGGTCAAGGGGTTGTGTATCAGAATATTCACTCAGCTATCCATAACCCAGATTTTGATATCGACGAACACAAAGGGTCTGAAAAAGGAACACGAACACATGATAAAGATGGACATTCTGATCATACCACGATCAAGGCTGCAATCATCAAAGAGAAGGTAGCAGGCACCATCATCATGATGGTCCTCCTCCCTCTTCACCTCCATCATCTCATTCCCCCTCTCCTTCAAGATCAGAATGCAGTCACAGAGGGAAAGACCCTGAGGATAATGGTAGGTGAAACAGGAATAATAGACAAAATAGTCGAGAAAGGGAACAAGGGCATTCTAGAGAAACACACTGTGAAAGAAGGGAGAGTAGGGAGCAACATAGGCATCATAGATTCCATAGAGAATACAATCACGAAGAACCCCTACTCGCTACCTAAAGTATGCTAGATATAACTGAGGCTATTAGAATCCCAACAAGGCATCAAAAAGATAGTAGGATCAAAAGATTGGACATGAACAATATCCCATGATTTGAAGGGGGATACAACGCTAATCCTCAAAATCATTTGCAAGCATTTCATGATGCATGTGCCTTGCAAAACATAGAACACGAGTGGCAGAAACTCAAGTTATTTCCACAGACCCTGATCAAGGAAGCAGAAAGTTGGCACTAGTCCTTAGAATCGAAGTCCATTCACTGATGGAGTACCATGTTAGAACTATTCAATGATAAGTATCAAATCTACTCCTGAGTGTCCAACTTGCGAAAGCAAATCCAAGGATGGAAACGAGGAGGACACAAACCCTTGGATGCTGCCATGGGCCAATATTATGCATTATTACATCATTGTCCTAGCCATGGTTACTCGCAAAGGGAACAACTACACCATCTCATAGATGGACATAAGCACAAAACATGAAGAACCCTCAAGACTTATGCCCAAGGAAAACTATCTGAGCTTAGAGCCCATCAAGTACAAAGATTGTTGGAGCAAGTTGCCAAGGAGGAAGGAGAGTTAAGGAAAAGAGAGAGTGCGGAGGAATATAATAGAGATCCTTCCCTCCGAAAGAAGGGAGTTAGATTTTGTAAGGGTGAAGAAAAGTCACCACTTGAAGACCTGATGAATAGGAAAACCTTGCCCATTCAAAAACTTGAATCAGAAGTATTAGCAAAGGTGGACCAAATGTGGGACTCCCTAGATAATAGATTTCAAACCATTCTCAAAATAGTAGAGAAGTCTAGGGACCCAACTAGTGATCAAGAAAGGAGAAAAAAGAAAGAAACTGAATCTGCACGTAACAAAGGTAAGGGCAAAGATGCCATTGTTGAAGAGGTTATGGATTTAGATATAGACGATGATGGTGAATGTGAGATATGTCAATATGACCATCCTAAGGGATGTTGCCTAGTAATCTCACATCTACAGGAATCTAGGGTGTATGCACTAAACCCACGATTAAACAGACAGCAAACACCCCAAAGGTTACCTTATCCTCAAGGTAGCCCAAGACAGTTCCACCAACCCTTGACTTATTATCCAAGTGGAACTCCACCACAACCACAGGAATAGTATCAACAGTGGCAACACCCACAATCATGGGGAATGCCACCACCACGTCGCCAGTACCCTTACCATCAAAATTTACAAAATGTATTAATATGTAGATTTTGCTAAAATGTTGATCTTTTTTTATCATTACATGTTAAATCTAATAAGAATTGCCATGGTAATCCTTATTACATAATAAACTGTGATGAAGTTCTTTTTTACAATGTACCTTGTAAATTTTTTTTAAATTGATTAAGGATTGTTTTGAAAATGTGTATATGTTTGATCAAGATGAAAAATTGAAGTGACATCTTACACAGGCATACGAACTTGAATGTGATGTTCCTAGAGACTAATAAAATTAAATTCTCCTATTTGTTGGAGTTAGTCCACTCAAATATTTAAAGGACTTTCTTACCTTAAGGAATATGAAATGAAAAATATTTTGTTATATGTGAATGATTTCAATCATTACTTTATGACTTAGCATATAAGTTATATGTATTGGAAAAGTTCAAACATTTTAAATAAGGACCGGAAATGAAAAGAGTTTAAAGTTAAAAATATTGAGGTCTACATAAGAAGAGTGGAGACAATATGTTTCATATGAATTCAAATCTTATTGCAATACACATGGGATAAAGTGAGAATTCATGGTACATTAT
Source organism: Gnetum montanum (assembly GCA_015680685.1). Classification (NCBI taxonomy): domain Eukaryota; kingdom Viridiplantae; phylum Streptophyta; class Gnetopsida; order Gnetales; family Gnetaceae; genus Gnetum; species Gnetum montanum. The sequence continues at coordinate 789,055 of MNCI01005887.1, forward strand.
ACCCTACAACAAAGTGGTTTTGCAGAAAGAAAAAATAGGACCAGAATAAAAATGGTAAGGTATATAATGCATGATACATAGGTGCCAAAATTGTTATGGATTGAAGTAGCATATTATGTAGTTCATGTTATTATTTAAATATTATTCCAATTGAAGCTTTAAAAGGCACTCCATCAATTAAGAAATGGTCTCACAAAGGGAATATGTTGGTAACTCATCTTTATCCATTTGTGAAGATGTGTTACATCCATAACCCCGCAAGCACACTGTGGAAAGTTACGCTTGAAGGCCATAATGAGTATGCTACGTAGTTATTGCATGGAAAGTATAACCATGTAGATATAATAGTGGTATGTACTTACAATGTTAAGTAAGAGGTTGAACCTTCAAGTCTCCTTATGTTAGCTTAGTGGTAAGAGTCTTGGCTTAGTAACCTTAAATCATAGGTTTGATTTCACTGGGTAGTACTAAATTATAAATTTTTAAAAAATTCCCTAAAAAGGAATTTTGAAACTCATAGGTTTAAAGCGTCTCAGTGGACATATGTAAAAATTTCAATTTCATAAAGTTTATTAAGTTTGGAATATCTAAGAACAGATAGTTATTGAGTCGAAGTGATGTGTTGTTTAACAAGATATTTCAAAGTACACATCAACTATGAGTCATTAGCCTTGAATTATGGCCATGTGCAACCTTGATTTATGAATATGAAGAAGTTGGCATAGATGAAGAGCCTTTACCAATCAATTTCTCCATTATGCATCAATAACCATTAAAGATAAAATGGATTGTCACCTAGAGGCTAAATGCTTATCCCACCAAGGTAGGGTATTGAGAGGGTCGCTGGATGAGAGAAATCCTACCCTCTTTCAAGTGGCTACACATAGGATTAAACCTAGGTCTTACAACTTAAGAAACAAGAACCTTACCATCACTCCAAATGATGGCAACCATTGTGGTTTAAAAATCAATTGAAAGACTTAAAACCATTAGAGTTGGAGTATATAAATGAAAAATTCATATAATGTGCCTTTGGTGAATTCAAATATGATATTTAAGGCAGAAAAAACTTGTGAGTGTTTAGGAAGTGTTGCAAAAATAAAGATTGGTATAAGGTAATGAAAGTAGAATACAATATGGTAATAAAAGAATAAGTCTTAGAACCTTGTTCAACCAACAGTACACATGAAAGTCCTAACAAGTAACTATGTGCCTTGATTCAAAAGAAAAGTTAATAACATAGTGGACAAATCATGAGCGATGGAGTAATCCAACATCCAACCATATAGGTCACAGGTGTTCACATGCAACCAGATCGTAATCTGTGGATAAGGCAATGTGATTATGCTAGTAATTGGTTGAAGTTTGGGATTGTTGTCTTCCCACATGAGCTAGTGAAATCTAGGTGTATGGTTTAACTTACTGTGAGGTATATGATAACTGATGTTGCGTATGCCATCTTACTCTTAGTAAACATGATGAATATAAAGGTGAATTCTAAACTAAGTAAAATGAATAACAAATCTAGTCTAGCCTAGTGTGATGAGTATCCATTCCTAATCTTTTGTACACACCTTGGACTTCATGTAACTATGACTAGGATACCAAGTGTGTTGCTATTGGATGTACTAAGTGATGGCACTATTAGGTTACCAAACAGCTACACTTAAGTGCTAAAGATTAGTCATACTCATTTCTTTTAATATGAGCATGTAAAAGTGAAGTGCATGGAAAAGTAAACATTAATAAGGAAATAGCAAAAAAATTATTTTAAGTGTAAAAAATAAATCTAGGAAAATGCTGCAATAGTGGGAAATGTGTCGATCTTTATTTTCAGTCACACTTGTGCCCAAGTACAAAATGCTCGAATAAAGATGTCATTCACTAGTTCACACTACACTATCGAGCATTTACACTTCTAAGTGCTAAGTCTAAATTCACGGAAACAAACTGAAAGAGTTTTGGTAAGGATGGATGAAATTATTATTTGGACCATGCACCTAAGTGTCGTATTTATAGGTAGGGACGTGTCTCATGATATCGGATATCCAATGTTGTAGCTTGGGCTTCGATATTGGGTACACGATATTGTAGCTCTGATATCATAGCTATCAAAAAATGCATCTCATCATACCCCCATGATTGACTAAAAACTCTTCCTCGAGTTAAAACAAAACAAGGATAGAGTTCCTTAACAAAATTGGAAGGTAGATCTACATGACCGTTGAATGTCATAGTGGTGTTTTACAAAAATTGACATAAGACATGACACGACAATTTTGAAACAAAACAAACAAAAATTGGATAAAGCTTAATGTAGCCTATGTAGTGCTTGGTGGTGGTGGCTCTTCCATCAGTTGCTTTCCCTTATCGTTAGGCTTATGGAATTTGTATCAGTTTAGGAGCATATGAAGCTTTTCCTCCTCTGTTATTGGGTCATGTACCATCCATGCTTATTGTGTAATGTGTGATGAAGCTAGCACATTTCATGAACATGGTAGCTATGGAAACATTTGATTGGATTTAATGTACCATATCACAAACTATCTTTTGTCTTTTTCAAAAGCTCTAGCCTTTGCTTCAAGTTCATGGTAATATGATAATCTTTTAGCTAGGTTCGTTGCAACATTTTTCTACCCCTAGTAACTAGCCTTTATTTCTTCTAATTTAGAGTTTGCCACCTGAAGTTTCTGTAAGGAATCTTTATGATATGCAAACACTTTCTTATACAGTGCATACGTGGCTACTACTTATTGTTCCAGTTCATTTCTGGGCCTACTTGCTATTAACATGGCCAAGTTAGCATACCAAAGGTTAGCTAATTCAATATATTTTTTCAGGTCTTCAATTTGTAGGTCTTTGTTCTTAACTTCAGCCTAGTGGATGTGGGCGTAACTGTCCAAGATGGATTGCTAGTCTGGATTCTGTGTTGATATGAAAATGATTCTAGCCTTTGCCATCTGGATCTCCTTTTCATTAATTTTCTTGTACATCCCCACATCGTCATGGAAGTGTTCTTTGAGTCTTTCATATTTCTTTTCCTCATTCTACCACATGCTTATTTCAATAGCTAATTTCTAGCAGATAGAGCATGCCTTCTTCATTGAGAGGATTTTGTTTTCTCATGTGAGGCTGCTCATGTTCTAGTTGACCCTCAACAGTTATTCTCTTAATTGGTGGATGCTTTCCTCCAACATGTTCTTCTATTTCTCCGCATTGGTCAACCACATATTATTTGTAGTGAGTTGTTTATTCTCTTCTTGTGCTACGATGAGTGCCTTAGCATGTACATATGTTTGGGCTTCAACTACTAAGGCATTCCACACTGCTTTCTCCTTCTCATTCTCCATTTGCTTATTCTGCTCAATCAGGCAATTCATCTATTCTATTTTGAATTGTTCTAATTGGCCAGGTTTAATGAATTATGTGGGATCTCTACATTCAACTCTCAGGGCTACGATCTCTTCTTGTAATCTCAGAATTTTAGCTTCTACATGTTTCACCCTGGTCTTTGCCATGACCAGTTTGCCTTTGGTTGTTATCAACTCTAACTGCACTATAGTGACATCACTTGGGATGTTGAAAAGTGTTACCATCACCTAACCAGTCTATAGTAGTTGGTTTAGCACATCTTCATGATTTGTAGAAGTCATTGAGGTTCTAGCTAACCTTTGAGCATCCCTAACTCTAGTTAAATCTATTGGTGGCATAGTAAGTACATTAAAGGATTCTTTAATGTGACCTATAATCACTTTTGCATCTCCCATTGCATCTTGGTGCAACATGACAACAACTATGGTTCTTTCTCTAGTTTCTAACACCACTTAGAACAATGCAATGTTCCCAGAGATCTATTGTGATCATTAAGCCTCTCCTCCTAACTGTAAAGATATCTGTCCACTCCTAGGATTTGCAGAAATGATGGGCTGAATGGCACTATTGATAACTCTGTAGAGATTAGCCTCCTCCCTTGTTCCTTAGTTGATAGTCTTTACAATTTGTTGCAGATGACTCATTGATGGCCTGTAGTCCTATGGTGTTGATGGTGGAACTTGTTGTTGTTGCTCTTACTGTTGGCCACTGGGTCCCACTTGTTGTTGTTGTTTAGTAGTTTCTGTGGTTTCCCTAGCACCAATTTGTTCCTCACCCTGGTCTTTCCTAGGTAGTGCTAGCTTGAGCAGTTTAGCATATGAGGCATTTTGGGCCTTCCTAAGAATGTCATTGGTGTATCCTAGGATTCCATCATGTTTACACAACTTCTTGATAATGCAAGGGAATGGAAGTGTTGCCTTCCCTGCCTTCCTTTCTTCGAATTTTCTTTATATCTCCATAAAGTAGAGTTGTGCAAGATTGACGTTAAATTTTTCCATCAGGATCGCACTTCCTCTGGCCAGATAGGTGGATAATCTATTTAATCCTTTTGTTCGGAACAAGTGATATGTGCCAATTTTGAAATAAATGTTTTCCTCTAGAGTTAATGCATTGTACCCCTTGTCTTCTTTGCCATATGCTTGTTTCAGCCATAGTTTCCTAGTTTCAGCGTTTGATCTAGTGGATAGGTGTGCTACTTTTGTCCCTTCATTGGGTATGTTTAGAGCTTTAGCTATTGCCTTGACTAAATATGAAATAGAGACTCCTTTGATGTTAACTATAGTGCCTTCTTCTTTATTATGCTAGAATTGATAAGTCTCCCCTAGATACCATTCGCTATTGTTTAAAAGTGTGGGCCATGGCAGTGATGCTTGGAGTTGTCTTTACCACTTCCAAAACAAATTCTATGAATGGCCAACATTCATTTCCACAATTACTGTGGTCAGGATTGACTTTTCTTGAATAGCTTGGAGGCACTCTTGTGACAATGTGAGGCATTGTTCTTGTACTAGTGGTTTCTTTGCCTCTCCTTGGGCTGACTATCTAGTAGTAGGAGTTTCCTGATGAATGTTGTAGGCTTGGGCTTCCTACTCTACATGTTTTGGGTCTTGTTCTCCTATTCAACCTATACCTTGGTCTCTTGATCTTTTACTTGCAAGATTTGAGGGTCCACCTTGTGCTCCTCTCTTTGGAGCCATTTGCAATCAAGTAAGGATTTGTAGTTATTAAGAGTTTGCACAAATTCTTACAGTTCTATACCTTACTTATACCCTTAGTTACATGAGGTTCCTAGTTTATTATGATTTTAAAGTTAAGAAACTTTCAAAAGTAACCCCCTTAATGCATTTATATGGCCTAAGATAATTGGTATTGTTGATTAGAAGTCTTATTTAATTTGTTATGGCTATAATATGAGTGATTTTCTTTAAAAAATTTTGTTATTTTACATTAAACTTATCATTTTAATACCTTCCACGCGTTAGTAATTTTGAAAAAAGTGACTCAAATTTTCCTCACTTATGATGAATCATTAGTTGGTTGAGATATCGTAGACGCTATGTCATAGATGTTACATCACATTTGCGTTGTAGCATCCTTGTTAGTGTGTCTCAGTTGGTTGCAATGTCATAGATGCTACATCACATCTATGATGTTGTAGATGCTACATCACATGCATTTTATGAAAAATTCAATTTTTGATCAACTACGATATCACATATCTATTATTGTAGCTGATGAGCGGTGAGGTACCCCTACACTCAACCATACGAAAATGAGTGTTACGCGCGATCCGGTTGAACTCCAAGGACTAAGTGCTTATGCACCTTCACAGAACAAGGATGAATTAGGCAATCGTTGTCTCCCCAAGCTTACTTGTATGGTTAAGTAAACTTGAGGTATATGATTTTTATGCTTTTTTTATGTTTTATCTCCTGGTGCTAAAGAGGGAAGAAGTGAATTAATTGAATAGCTAATTTAAATTAACTAAACAACTAGGTCCTAACTAGTCCTAACACCAGCATCCATTCTCACTTTCCGTACACATCCTGAACTAGTGCAATACCACTGGGATTACCAAACACTAATTGTTATTGGGTTACCAAGTGTTCCACGCATTCTCGAAGTGGTCGTACTAAGTGTGCTTACTTGTGAAAATTAATGAATCAATAAAAGCAACATTAATTAACTAATAAAAGCATTAAAGAATTGTAAATAGCATTAAGGGTGAGAGATAAGCTATTCCGAATGCTGCAAGGTTTATCATAAAGTTTGTCTTTATTTTTGGAGACAAGGTATGCTCAGGTACACAATGCTCAAATAAAGATTTGTTCGCTTTATGACTCCTACTATGGGCACTCAGAAATAATTCTAACTCTAAGAGGAAGAAACTACAAGAGTTTGGGTAATGGACTAAGAACTAACTACCAAACCAAGTGTGCTCGCTTCTTATTTATAGGCAACGAGATGGGTCCCAATATTGGATGTCCGATATCGCATGGCAGGATCCGATATCGCATACCTGATATCGCGGTCCCAATATCGGATGTCCGATATCACATGGCAGGATCCGATATCGCGTACCCAATATTGTGGCTCATCATACCCCCACAACTAAATAAAAACTCATCCTTGAGTTCCTTACATAATATTGGAAAGGTATGGGATTATTGACTAAATGACAACTGACGATGACATGGGATGACAGACTTAGAGTGCCGGGGGAATGGATTGACAAATATATTACAGCATTGGTGTTCATGCCCATTGTGGTGAACACTATACATATATGACATCCAGGCCCTCATTCAACAGTTTGGAGAGAGAGAGAGAGAGAGAATGAGACGTGTTGTTGCCGATGTCGAAACTGTGCACACCGTTGTTCATCCATAGCTACATGTTAAAACTTTTTCCTTGAGTAAACACTCCAGCTCCAGTCCATCCTAAGTGCTCCCTCTTATCCCAATCCATTGTTCATGTAATTACCATTTGCACACACAACACACTCACGGATTAGAAAGGGTAGATAAAACCTAATGCAGCTGATACCTTGCTTCGATATAAAGCACATTGGCTAGGTTATGGGTATGGAAAATATTGGGTGAGAGGTTTATGACTGATAACTACCCAAGGTGTAGGGGTAAGATACTTATGGAATGGAAAAATTTGTGACAGGGGCCCCATGACTAAGAGCAAACCTCTGGTAGCAATAGGGTGGAGAACTTTTAAAGAACAAGAAGGATATGAGAAACAACAATGGTGAAGCCAATAAAACAAAAGCAAAAAATAGATGTCATTGATGGGGTGAATGAGAAATAGTTGATTGCGAGAAATGTTGAAGGAAAATAGCTTAACAATTGCACCAAAAAGGAATGCTAGTGGGTCCTCCCCAAAGCAGGCTCATGCCCTGCATGCCCTAACAAACCTACAAATCAAAGAGTCTGTAGGCTCTTGGAATGACATATGGAAAAAATGGTCTAAAACTTACCCACAAGTGTGTTACCGAAGACTAACAATACATCAACCAAGATATAGACTCATCATAAAATTGGCAATGAGGTGGAATCTGGAAAGAAATAAGAAAAGAGAGGAGAGAATGGAATGGAATCCCAAAAATTTAGGTTGTGTAAAGTCCCGTGTGTAATATGTGGTTAAGGTGACTTAATAAAATTCTGTCCAAATCTAGATTCAATTATCCACATCCAGTGACCTCGCATCAACACACTTGACCAACCCATCCTCCCAAAGTAACAAGAATGCATCCATAGAGCCACCACCATCCCAACAAGAGAAGAAGCAAGAAGTGAGAGAGGGCCTTAGTTAGAGGAAACCTTCAGGCATGGGTAACATATCTTTCTAGTGCCATAACTAGTGCTTGTAGCCCATGTTTCTTTATTATGTATAAGGGGTGTGCTTTGAATTCTCACCAGTTTTTTTTTGAATGTGAGAACCACACCATGCAAAGACTTATTTGATTTAGTCAACTCCCTGAGATTTGGTCAAGAGTAGGATGGCAGAAAACCTATGAAAAATATCCAAGTACCCAAGAGAATAGCCAGCAAAAATGCATCGAATCCCCTTAAGCTCACACCCTTTTCCATCCATTTGAATCTTTCCTTGGTTCGAAGAGTACTAAGGCACCAATTCATTAATAAGTTTTTTGAGAAAAGGGATAGTACATTTCCAAAACAAGGGAGATCATAGAGTTACATGTCCCTACATTTTATGATATTAAATAAACATCCATTCCTAATTCTTACATAATGAGCATTTACCAAAGTCAATAACAAATAGAATCAATATGCACAAAACCATCTAAAGTTTCATTATGCACTATGAAGGTATTAAAGTCAATAATAAGAGATTGTGATTCCTCTACAACATCGATAGACCTAGGCTTTTAATCATTTTGTTTTTCATTATTTTTTCCTATCAAGCTTTTTAGCACTATTATTGGAAAACTTATTAGTTTGACGTTTAGTTGTTACCTTGGTCTATATCATGCACCAATGCTTGAGGCAAAAGCTTTCATTTTTTATCATTTGTATAGATTTCACTATAGATTTCACTATTAGATTTATAGGCCTTCATCTTGATTTCTTTTTGCAATACTTTTGTTGATGAAATGTACATAATTTCATCATGGTGTATTGCTTCCAACCATTAATAATCTAGTGAAAAACATCATATGATAGGGGCAATGCTCTCAAAAGACAAAATTTAAGAATCTCATCTAATACTTGACATTTTATGCCTAAAGACCAACACAGTGTAGAAAGTTTCTACACAAGTGTTGCTACCAAATCACCTTCTTTTTAACTTCAAAGAATTTATGAAACTGAAATTTTTACTTAATTCCATTGAGACCCTTTGGATTTATCAGACCAATTTCAGAGTTCCTTTTCTATGGAATTTTTTTTAAATTTATAACTAAATGTTGAATCTATGATCTAGGATTACTAGGTTTTTCTATGGAATTTTTTTAAAATTTATAACTAAATGTTGAATCTATGATCTAGGATTACTAGGTCAAGAGATACTATTTTGGATCCATTCTTTACTTCAAATATTTTTTCAACCTTTTTCCACATGTTGTAGGCTACGTTTTTCTTTTTTGATAAATTCTGGATAGTCAAAGCTATCATCATCTACACTAAGGCTTCTTCAAGGTCATTTTCATGCAACAAGAATCTCATCTAAAGCTTCCAAATATTCTAATTCAATCCTTTTAGCACTTCACTCTTACACAGCAATTCACATGTTGCGGCCTTTGTCATGGCTACATAAACTCCTTTTACCAATTCTTGGTAGCCATAGTTATCCACAGGGATACTCTGATACCATGTGAAATTTCCAAGATCCGATGACGTGAATAATGAAAAGAAAAAAGAAAATAAAAAAAAAAACCAACACCACTGAATCAACTTAACTCTAAAAGAAATGTGCTGTAACGATAGCAATGTTAGTCAAGTTGAAAGGCTTATCCAAGTATTGCAGAATGTCACACTTGAGTTGAAACTACACGTAAAGATATGAAACTGAATAACTTGACACATTTATTAGTTACTAACATTCACATATATATGAAACTGAATAACTTGACACATATATAGAGTTACTAACATTCACCATGAATTTAGAATACACCGTGATGAGAATCAGTACAAGAATGATAACAAGATAAATATACAATAAAAACAAATAATGAAATGAAGAGTTTGCACATATCCTTAATATTTCGTATGACATACCACTATAGCTATAACCTATATAGTCAAAGGCTTCTAGGAAACTATTTTAGATAATCCTCCAAACACCAATGTAAAGACTAATGACCAATGCACTCAATATGGCCCCACCAAATGCTAATAATTGCCTGGAATGATTACTCTTTTAGTGTTTTTCTACTATTCCATTTTTCGCTCTACCATTTATTTTTGCTTGTTCAAGGCTTCGTCTCTACGCTACTAACATTTTTCCTATTGTATTCAGCAGTTTTATTGGTGATGTGTTTCATCTACATAAGACATACACGCAACTTCGTAAACAACTATTTCTTAAAGGACGTCTCCAAAAACAATTAAACAATAGACAACTTGAAGCAGGTGTGCACAATTCTTGGTTAATTTGTCTGTACCATCAAACATACATCTATAACTCTAGGCATTCGCCCTACAAAACATAACTCCATGCAAATACTGATAATTTCCTTCAATTACCGGAACTGAAAAACATAAGCTCTATCATCAACAATATACTGGGACCAATCAGTGACGTCGCACAAAAATTATTCGTTCGAGTACAACAAACCAAACCCAAACCCTAAACCCATAAAGACCTTGCAAGTACTTCATACGGCATACCATTGTGCCTACAGCCTATATAGGCAAAGGCTTCTGGAAAGCTGTTTAAGATAATTCTCCTCCAGGCACCCAGGTCAAGACCAATGTGCAATGCAAGGAAAACAGAGAAATAACAAACAAATTACCATAAAAATCAAAACAAAACGAAACACGACTTATAAGAGTTCTGCAGGTGTGACCGAAAGTTCATCCCTGAGAACCATCAAACCTTTTCCAAACCTACGTTTCTTGAACGAAATCTCGAATCAGAATGCAGTTCCAGTAAAAATTTCAAACATTTCATGACATGCAGGTCTAGACAGAATAACTAATATACAAGAGGAAAAACCATGTAGAAACATCTTCTCTTAGCATATGATTAGCCATGCCTGCATGTTAGCATCTATCAGTATCTGATAATGAAGCATTGTTCAATCATTCCAGGACTTCTTTTTCTCTGTCTCTGTCCCTATCACGGCCACGATCACGTTCCCTCTCCCTGTCACGGTGATGATCACGGTCTCTTCCACCACCACCACCACGCTCTCTGTCTCTGTGTCTATCACCCCTCTCCCTGTCTCTATCATGATCCCTGTGGTGTCCCCCCCTTGCATGCTCACGATCTCTATCTCTATCTCTCTCTCTATCCCTCTCTCTTTCTCTCACACGACTGTGTTCCCGGGACCTCTCCCCAGAACGTTCCCTTGATCGTTCACGATCCCTATCCCTCTCTCTTCTATCCCGCTCCCTGAAAATTTTTAATTACGTTTCAAAGATCATCAAATCCAATCTACATGAAAACAATTTTTTACATTCCATTTTTATTTTTTTCAGCAGCATGTAATCAAAGCTTTAAGAAATGATTAATGCTCCTATACCGATCATCATGCCGCTCTTCCCTAACTTTTGGCTCCTCAGAACGTGGTGGTCCTGCTGAAAGCGTCTGCGGCTCCCTGCAAATTCAGAAATAAATAATAAATATCGGTTATACTACACTAACCAACCAAATCCACCAAATGTTAGCTTTAAACATTGCACGACTAAAATAAATGACCGACCTTCCCGAGTATTTTTGATTAACTTCCTCCCCACCAACTCTTGTAGATCCCAAGCCACCACCAAGCCTGCGAGGTCTCCAATTTGGAACAGTTCTTCCACGTTCAACATCAACGAGCACTCTCCTGTTGTCAATTTTCCGTCCATCAGCCTGCTTGTAAGCAGCTGCAGTAGTTCATCATCACACAGTAAGCAAAACAGAATTACCAAATTGTTGCTACATAAACCAACACTAGAGTAAGAACATATTCACTGAACATACTTTTCAAGTCTCGAGTATGCATGTATTCCACAAATGCATACCCTCTAGGCTTGTTTGTGTTTTTATCATGTACAAGTCGAACCTGGTGCAGAAAACAAACGAAAAAAAATCATGTAACAGATAAATTGCAAACCAGGGTATAACTGAATCCGACTGCACTATAAAGTCTACTCTGAGCATCCTATAGAATCCCCTAGGCCAGACATCACTAAAACTAAATGCTACTTTATTTCAATATTTTCAACCTAAATTGGCACGGCAGATAGTCACTATACATCATTGGCCGTGCTCACCTTTTAGGTGTAGAGCTGCACCACGCAAGTTCAACTGGAAATGCATCGCCTTCATGGCAATTGAGTTTTGTGTTGGCAAAATAAACCATTGTGTGTTGGTGTCTTACTTACCAAATATTCCCCCTTACCAAGGATTGTTTCAGTTTAAAAACTAAATACAATACGCTACAAGAATATAAGCTAAGTACGAAACTCAAATTTGCTTGGTGAATTTTAAAAGTAAACCTTAGATGACATGTACCCAAGTCGCCAACAAACACAGTTTCATACGTGCTCCATTTCTAAGCATAATGAGTGAAATCTAGGGATGAGTAAATGAGCTGATATAAAACACAAGAAGAGTAAAAAATATTGTTACCATAAGAAAAGATTCTCCACCGAACATAGTTACCCAAATCAACATTTCTGTGGATTTGGGATACTCTCATTAAAATACCTACCCTTTTAATGGGACCATAAACCTCAAATTCTCTTTTCATCTTTTGCTCCGTAGTTTCATAATTCTGCATTCAAAACAAATTCATATGCTCTGTGTAAATCCTAATTTGTTTGGAAAACACATAGAAGTTAAAAAAACAATAAAACCATTTTATGGTTGCAAACAGATCCTTACCAGCCTTGCAACAAATAAAGTCTTGTATGGATCTCCTGTTACATTAGGATCCTTGGTAGGGTCATCTGAAAGCAAATACGCAAATTTAATTGTTGCGGAGATGCCAGGATAACCTTAAAATGTTAGAAAAAATCCCTAATCCAACGGATAGAAATCTGAATGCATGTCATCTACCATAACATGTAAAAGCAATGGATTTTAATTAATAATGGAAGAAGTATCACATTTTTCAAGCTCAGCAGCAGCATTTTCAGCACCCTTCTGCATTCGAAGCTTATGAATCCTGGCCATTTTCTGAACCTGTCAAGTTAACGTTCATAACTCAGTATTTGAAAGTGTCAAGTTAGCAAAAAACCATTAAGTACTTACTCGGGTTTCAACTTCCTTTACAGGCGGTGCGTATTCAGGATCCCCTGGCTCGGCAAAGTGTTGAACAAACTGTGCCATGCCTGAAAATATAGATTAAAAAAATACGATATTCCCTTATTACTTAGGAGTTTTGACCAAAAATTGACTTTTGCAAAGAAATGAAAAATTGCAGCCAGGTAATGTTTACAGCCACGGGTTTGGATTGCTCGGAAAGTCCTCAACGAGTACATAACCAGGGATACGACATTATACTCTACAGAAGTCAGCCGCTAAAAATCTACTACATTATGAAAGTGATCATCATACCCGTATATGAAGGCAATTTCCGCTTTTCCGGTGGTGGCTTATATTCAAGCGGCAGTCTTGGCTCGAAAAGCTTTAACAAGTTGGCTGTAAGTCCTGTAGGATGGCTTTGACCAATCTGCAAAAACACTTATTTAGATCTAACAACAAAAAACCAAAGTATCCATTAATAAAGCAATACGGTGTTTCCAACCGCAATCGCAAAAAACGCAATAAAATAAGTTAAATCTGAAACCTTCTAAATCTCAACAAGACAGCCCAAACGCAATTCCAAATTAAGCTAAAAATATTTTGATAACATCGCGAAAAAAAATTTTAAAAAGGGAAAATAGATTCTACAGACGACGGTGTTTTGACATGGCACACAATAATTAGCAGATAAAGCAAAAATGTACGCCATAGAGACACTGTTAGGGTTTCGAGTTCTTTTATCGCGATAAAGAATGCCGTCATTGTTCGGAATCTTATGGCGAACGGGGAAGAAAGAACATAAATAAATAAAAACGCGGCGAACGGTGAAAAGAACAGACCGATTGTGTTAGAAAACAGAAAAACGAAATACCAGCTTAAGCTGAAGCACTGTGGCGCGATTCTGCGCCTTGGTGCGGGCCTGCACAGCAGGATCCTGCTTCCGCATAAACACATCGCCATAGTCACCCATGGCTGATCTGCTTTGCTGTGCTCTGCTATTGATCTGATGTGATCTGCTGTGCGCTGATGTGGTAAGTGAGTAGTAGTATTTACTGTTTGTCCCTTGCTGTTGCGTTTGGGATTGAACGAAAGATCGACCAAACAAAACACGCACTTGCTGTCAGTTAGTTGCCTTGGGCGCTTGGAATTGGATCCATGGAGCTTGTAGGGTTTGGACGAAGAATAAGGGTTTTAAACACAGCTTTGCAAATACATCATCAGCACACCAGATGATTTTTAGATGAGATTTGCAACTGCCCCAGCACCTCAGATATATGAAGCTGTACTATAGAGTGGGTTTTTGTTTGGATGCTTTTTCAAAATATAAAATAAATAGTTTGGTTCAGCCCACTTGAAACCGACTTCGTTTCGTCAAAGGATGGTAATCGAAAGTAGACCAATCGATCCATACCCATAAATATTTGAAAAGAATTCGGCAGCTTTCATGTTTGCTATATGTTCAATAACTAGCTGGTTCCCATTCTGACTCCAAAAAAATAAACACACACTCTTGGCACTTCTAGCTTCTATCAAAGCATCGTATTGGTTATACAATTTATGGATAAATGCAATCAAAAAGTTCTCGGCACCACTTTCCTCTCTACTCTTCACCCGCCCCCAATCCCCATGGCCCCTACCCCACTTTTCCCTCTCTTTCTTATCAATAAGGCATAGCATAGTTAAATGGGCATCTGGGTTACAGCCACATGTTAATTGCAAAGGATATGCTGAGGCATGTCATGCTATGCTATTTATTTATTTGGTTGGAGGAGGCGTGTTAGAAGTGAACCTTTTTATTTATTTATTATGTTTAGGGGTGTACAACAATGGTCAAGACATTCACCTCTTGGGGAGAAGATTGTGGATTCAATTCTTGCCTTTACCTCTAAATGTGGTAACAATGGAGTAGCCTTGTGGTTCAATGCTCTTGTGCTACCAAACCCTGTGTCCATTTGCTTTAAAAAAAAGATAAAGATAAAGATAAATCCTAGGACATATAGCCGAATTAGACCTTTATAACTTAGTGCCTACCAAAAATCATATCCATAACTTGGAGTTTCCAAATCAAAAATCTCATCACCAAGGTAACACCTTATTGTTAGCTTAATGGTATCCTTAAGTTCTATAAACATATATTGTTAGCCATATGAGGTGTGGTGGAACCCAAAATAAGTGAAGCATAGGTACACCCCTGATGAGAGCGATTACTCTAGCAGTTATTCTAATCATTAGAGCAATTACTCTAATTATTAGAGTGGTTACTATAGCTGTTACTCTAATTATTAGATTGGTTACTCTAGCAGTTACTTTAGTAGTTATTCTAATTATTAGAGCAATTACTCTGATTATTATAGTAGTTGCTCCCAAGCCTATAAATATAGTGCCTAGGCGCACAATTGGGAGGAAGTCTTTTAGCAGTCAAGTAGTGAAACTCTTGTAGTCTGTTTGAAAGTTAGAGTATTTTCCAAGTGCCTGCAGCAGGAGGTCGAAGTGTGGACAGATCTTTATTCAAGCATTGATGTACCTGAGCACACCATTGTGTTGGCGATAAAGACAAGCTCTTTGATTCATCCTTGCAGCACTTGAGATTTGTTTTCTTACGCATTTCTTTTATTTTATTTTCTTATGCATTTATTTTTTTTACGCACTTTACATTTATGTTATTAGCACAACAATTCATTTTGATCAATTAAGCAAATCGTTAAATTACACAAGCATGACCACTTCAAGCATGTGTGTAATGCTTGGTAACCCAGTAACGATTAGCATTTAGTAATCCCAGCTGTGTTGCACTGGTTTAGGATGTGTACGGCAAGTGGGAACGAATGCTGGCGTTAAGATTAGTTAGAACTTAGTTAATGAGTACTTAAGTTAAATTAGTCACTTAGTTACCTCTCTCCTTCCCTACTAGTGCATGACATAAAAACATAAAAGCTATAAAAATCATATGCCTCAAGCTTACTTAACCATACAAT
>MNCI01005889.1:41158-59302 GCA_015680685.1 Gnetum montanum
CTGAAGCAATGAGGATGCTTTCACAAAGCAACCACCATTCCAAAAGGAGAAGAATAGAGAAACAAGAAGTAAGGAAGGGCCATAGTTAGAGGGAACCTTCAAGTATGAGTAACATGTCTTTCCAATGCCATAACCAATGCTTGTAGCCCATGTTTCTTTATTATGTCTAAGGGGTATGCTTTGAATTCTCACCAGTTTTTTTCTTTTGAGTGAGAACCACACCATGCAAAGACTTATTTAGTCAACTTCCTGATATTGGTCAATAGTGGAATGGTGGAAAACCTATGAAAAACATTCAAGGACCTAAGAGAATAGCTAGAAAAAATGCGTCAAATCCCCTTGAAGTCACACCCTTTTCAATCCATTTGTATCTTTCCTTGGTTTGAAGAATACCAAGCCACCAATTCATTAATAAGTTTTCTTAGGAAAAAGGACAGTACATTTCTAAAATAAAGGGAGACAATGGAGTTGTATGGATAAATGGATGACATGGACTCATTACCTATTTTATCAAAAGAAACCATATCTTAGCATCAACATTAAAAGTCAAAGGTAAAAACCAAACATTAGCAATCACTACCATTATAATACAATCCACCATCATGAGCACTTATTATACGACGAGTGGAAGTAATTCAAACAAAATGTAATAGAGAAAGAAATAGTAAAAATGTTAAAAATAGTGTACAACAAAAACAAGTAAAGATGAAGAATGTGTAAAACAAAAATGTGTAAAAAAAAAAAAAGACAAAGGAACTGAGGGCTTAGAATGGTTAGCATTAGTGGCCATCTCCCCCATGACTAAGTTGGAAGGAGGAGATCTGAAATAATGAGCAAGGTTGTTCATTAATAGAGGTAGTGTTAGTACTAGCTATTTTAGGCTAATGGAAAGGTTTGGTTTGCTAGATGTTGACTAATAATTTTCTATTTGGACTTTTAGGTTTATAGATCATCATGGCCTCTGAAGGAAAAGTTTCATGAATGATATAAGATCCTTCCCACAACATTTGAAATTTAGTTCATTATGGCACATGTGCAAGATTCCAATAAAGAACCTTATCTCCTAGTTGGTATCTAACTTTTCTAATTCTTAGGTCATGAAGTGGCTTGTTGAAGGCCTTGTGCAATTTGTTGGATGATAGGGTGGCTAATCGATTTTCATCTAGCAAGTTAAGGTTCATTAACTATTCTTTATGTGCTAGACTAAGTTCAAGATTGAGGTCACATGATGTAGATAGTATACAAAGCTTAGCTTAGATAGGAAGAGTTGGAAGTTTACTATACACTAACTCATAGGGAGAATAGCCTATAGGGAGTTTCCATGTGGAGCGGTATGCCCAAAGAGCATCATTCAATTTGGTGCTATAGTCTTCACCTATATTTGCTAATGGTTTGTGTCAATATTTTTGTGATTTCCCTATTGGTGTCTTCGGCTTAAACATTCGCTTGAGGATGATATGGTGTAGTCAGCTTATGTTCAACTTCTAAGCATTGCATTAATTTTCAAAAGGTCACACCTTTAAAATGTGTACCATTATCAGAGATAAGTGCATGAGGCACACCAAACTTATTTACAATTTGTTTTTGAACAAATCGTGTAGTGGTAAATGACATACAGTCAGTAACAGTAGCTGCTTCTACCCATTTTGTAAAATAGTCAATGGAAACAACAATGTAGGCTTTTCCATTGGACATTGGTGTGATAGGCCCCATAAAATCAATACCCCATAAGTGATTGGTTTTAAAGGTTGAATCAATTGTTGTGTACCCTCCCTTTTAGTAGTCATTTCACCATCACGTTGGCAATGCTCACAAGATTGGATGAAATGATGAGTGTCTTGGAACAATGTAGGCTAATAATATCCTACAAGCAAGATTTTAATGACTGTTCGTCTCCCAGCATAATGACCCCCACAAGGGCCCTCATGAGCATCTTGGAGAACTTGTAATTGATCTATATTGAGAACACACATCGGACCAAGCCATCAAAACATACCTTATAAAGTTTTTCGTTGATTTCCATGAAATATTTGGCTTAGTGAAGAAACTATTATTTCTTTTTAATGTCTAGCCCTTGTGGTGTTTCTTGTGTGAGAAGATAGGTAAGAATGCTACTATACCAATTTGTCTCTATGGTTAATTGATTGTTTATTACACTTGCAAAGAGGAGTTCATTAGGGAAATGGTCAGAAATTGAATATTCATCCTCTTTGTTGTCCCATCGTAATTGAGATAGGTGATCAGCAACAATGTTCTCGGTGCCTTTACGATCAATCATTGTAAGATCGAACTCTTGTAAGATCATTAGCCATTGTATGATGCGAGGGCTCACCACTGGTTTATTCATCAGGAATCAAATTGCACTATGATCCATGTGTACAAATATCTTATGGCCCAATACATAGTGCCTAAATTTTTCTAGTGCAAACACCATAGCCATTAACTCTTTTTCTATTATGGTGTAGTTGAGTTGCGCACTAGCAATACTTCAACTTGCATAGTGAATGTAATAGGGTCACTTTTGGTCATCTAACTGTGTAAGTATGGCTCCTAAAGCAAATTTGGAGGTGTTAGTCATTATGTGGAATGGTTTGGACCAATCAGGAGCTTGTAGAATGGGTGTTTCTATGAGCTTCTATTTTAAGGTTTGGAAAGCTAACTCACATTCCCTAGTCCATTCAAAGGGTATGTCCTGCTTCATTAATTCTATCAATGGTTTTGTAATCTTCAAAAAGTTCTCGATGAAGCATCTATAATAACTAGTATGTCCAAGGAATGATCGGATATCTTTTACAGTTTTAGGTTGACAAGTGATTCCTTGGATGAGTTTAATCTTTTCAGGATCTACATCTATTCCTTTCTGTGAAATCTTATGCCCTAACACAACACCTTCTTGGACCATTAAATGGATTTTTTGCCAATTGAGCCTTAAGTTGGTTTCTACACATCATTTCAGTACTTGCTCTAATTGGTCCAATGCTTGTTTGAAGTCCTCTTTGTAGGTGGAGAAATTGTCCATAAAGACCTCCATACCATTCCCTATTTTTTGCTAAAATATACTTAGAACTAGATGTTAAAATTGTTGATGCATAAATTTTGGACACGCCACCAACACCTGTGAAAACTCGTTTTAGGAGACTATTGCCTAGGGCGCCTCCTGTATGGGTACGGAAACCCGGGAATAGTCTCAGCTGGAAAGGGCTATGTGACAAACAATAATAACAATATTTTAAACAAAATATCAAAATAAAAGCTTAGATTTAATTTAATATTTAAACACTTCAATTTGATTTAATATTGGAAACTTGAAATAATTTGTGCAATTTGCAAAATGATAAATAATTCAAAAATTAAATTTCATATGTCCTGCTGATGCTGAAGCAGTTGCGAATGAGGACCGGGATCTGGTGCGAGGTAGAAGTTGTCCTAGGTGTAGTAGCGGGGCAGGGTCTACGTGTTGCAGCTAGGTTGAGTCTGTGTGCAGCCGTGGGAAGAAGACTGCAAGCCGCCGACGCCACGGGGAATGTCGGCACTCGAGTGCTGGAAATGCAGTACGTCAACAAGATACTGGAATTCTGTAGAAGATGATTGTTGGTGGTGGACGGATCGAAATGCTCAACTTTAAAGAACGTGATGATCCCTTTAATAAACCTGTATGTTTTAATGCAGCATTCAGATTTCTGCCGTTGCCTCTTTGTCTTCACGTGATTTATCTTTCACAGGTGTCAGGCATCATGTACGTAATCTCTCGTAAACCATGCGTGGAGCAGACAGTGCAGGTGCGGGCTGCAGTGAAGGTGGATGGGCTGCAGCGCGCGTGGGCGACGGCCGAATAGATGGCTGTGCGGTGAGGAAACCAGCAGCGGCGGGTGTGCGAATAGTGGCGGCGCGGACGGAGGAAGGCACGGTTGCGGCTATGGCCACGACCGTAGAAAACAGAGGGTGTAGAGGAAGGTAACAGGGCCCGATCTACTTGCCAGAGGAGCGTCGGAACGGATGGTTGCGCAGGTGATGTCGAAATAGATGGCACTGCGTGGCGGCAGACGAACAGGTGGCATTGCGCAGCGGCAGACGAATAGGTGGCACTGTGCGGCGGTAGATGAACAGGTGGCACAGAGAGGAAACCAACAACGACGGGTGAAGAAACCGTGTCTGCGGGGAGAGACGTCGCAGTTTTGCATGTAGCCAGGGAGGAGAAGGGTGCACAGCGGCGGCGGTATCGAAACCAGCGGTAGAAGAAGAAGGGAGTCGACGTGTGACCGGAGCGAGGCATGGACGGTGGCGGTGGCTAGAAGAAACTGTCAAGGCCTTGAGGCGATGGCTGCGAATGAAAGAAGCGTTGGCAGAGTTGGCGTTGCTGTGGGCATGGGCGAACAGATGGCGATGCAAGTGACATGGGCGAACAGATGGCGACACGGGTGGCGCAGAATGGAACCCTGGAACCCGCAACTCCGGACCAAAACTATTATCAGTAGAGCCTCCTCTGCCTTTCAGCCAAGCCCCGTCCCTCCGAAATCTCCCTGTGTAACGTGCAACCCTACCCTAAATCCTAAACCCTACCATTGGTTTATTCATCAGGAATCGAATTGCACTATGATCCATGTGTACAAATATCTTATGGCCCAATACATAGTGCCTAAATTTTTCTAGTGTAAACACCATAGCCATTAACTCTTTTTCTATTATGGTGTAGTTGAGTTGTGCACTAGCAATACTTCAACTTGCACAGTGAATGTAATAGGGTCACTTTTGGTCATCTAACTGTGTAAGTATGGCTCCTAAATCAAATTTGGATGCGTTAGTCATTATGTGGAATGGTTTGGACCAGTCAGGAGCTTGTAGAATGGGTGTTTCTATGAGCTTCTATTTCAAGGTTTGGAAANTTGTAAAATCTTATTCCCTAACACAACACCTTCTTGGACCATTAAATGGATTTTTTGCTAATTGAGCCTTAAGTTGGTTTCTACACATCATTTCAGTACTTGCTCTAATCGGTCCAATGCTTGTTTGAAGTCCTCTTTGTAGGTGGAGAAATTGTTCATAAAGACCTCCATACCATTCCCTATTTTTTGCTAAAATATACTTAGAACCAAATGTTAAAATGTTGTTGGGGCATTGCACAAGTCAAATGACATTTTCCTATATGCAAATGTCCCCTAAGGACTTGTGAATGTAGTCTTGGCTTGGTCTTCTGGTGCTACTTGAATTTGATTGTATCCACTATAACCATCCATAAAACTATAGTAGCAATGCCCTGCAATGGTATCTAAGACTTGGTCAATGAATGGCAATGGAAAATGGTCTTTAAATGTTGTTATGTTTAATAGTCTAAAGTCTATACACACCCTCTATTTACCTCCCTTTTTAGGCACAATGACTAATGGACTAACCCATTCACTATCAGTAATGAGGTAGATGAACCTGACTTTTAGAAGTTGTTTAATTTCTTCTTTAACCACTTGCTTAAGCTTTGGGTTTATTTTTCTTTGTGGTTGTTATGGAGGCTTCATGGAGGGATCAATGTAAATTCTATGTTGGCATATCCTAGCATCTATTCTGGTTAATATGGGATATGACCAAGCAAAGGCTTTTGACAATTTTTTAATCATCTTCAGTAGTCTTTCTTTTTGTTGAGGAGTGAGCTTAGAATTAATGATTACTGATTTTCCATTTTGGAGAAATGTATATTCCATACTGGTGGGCAACAATTTTAATTCGAGGGGCTCTTTCTTAAACTCGTCAGGAATTTCCAACTTCCCTTAGTTGGTATTTTCAATGTCAGGACTTGGAAGTTGGTGATGGACTTGCTCTAATGTATCTATGCTATTGATATAGGCACAAGTCAAGCTCTCAGTTAGTTCCTTGCATAGATTTGAATTGTTCGCTTGGTTAATTGTTAGCCACTGGGTGCCTTTCTATCTTGTGGCTACCGCATATAGGCATCTTTGTATGTTAGTCACTTGTGCACATTGGTTTCATGCAGGCAATGTTAAACGTTGTACAATCCAGGAATTTTGCATGCAGTTGCACCCTGCGTCACTATATGCAATGCATGGAACTTTCTTCTTCTTGATGTCTCCAAACATATTTTTCTTAGATATTTGTAGGGAAATATCATGTATTCCTAGGCGTGCATCAATCGTGCTTAGCCATGCTCTTTCCATTATGATTGGGAAGTCCCCCTTACAGTTGTTGACTTGAATTACTAGGAAATTGGCTAGATATGACCACCCACAAATAGTGGTGACAATGTCCTCCACTAGTCTTAATGGGATAGTGATGGACTAGTTGGCCAACTCTAAACAAATGTTACTCTTTTTTAGTGGAGGCAGGTTCTAGGCTTTGTACATTTCTTGAGAGATTAAGTTAACACCAGAATCTAAATCCAAAAGAGCTTTGTAAGGCTCATTTCTAGTGATTTTCAAATATATAAGAGGACTTCCAAGATCAGAGAATTTCTTAGGAAAATGGCCAGCTTTAATCTAATTAGTGATGGCATGAGTCAACATGACCATGTGTGTTGGATGTGATTTTTGGTTCAAAGGAAGCTTTGAAGATTCAAACGATGGTCAGGCAATTGGATAATTAGCTACTTATGGTTGTAAGGACTTGGTTGGACTATTGGTTCTAAAGAAAGATCTCTTCTTTGTGCAGTTTTCTAAACCAATAGTAGGTTGAGGATTGACAACCCTTGTAGCATTATGTTACTATAGTTGGGCAGGAAGCTCACCCTGCATAGTTGGAGTAGGTGGTAATGGAGCTAATGGTGGAAGAGGTATGGTCGGATGAGAAGGATAGTACGTTTGTGAAACATCATTCCTAGGAGAAGGAGTTCTATGGTACTTGTGGGTCTAGTAGTGAGGCTAAAGAGTGATGTGACTAGTGGAGTCATGTGGAGAGATCGACTACCGCATGTAGTACCTGTATGGATCATGTTGATGGTAAGGGTATTTTTGATGTGGTAATGGAATTCCCCATGATTGTGGGTGTTGCCATTATTGATATTGTTCATTTAGTTGGGGTGAAGCTCCACTCAGATAATACATCAATGGTTGGTGGAATTGCCTTAGGTTACCTTGAGGATAAGGTAACCTTTTGCGTGCTTGCTGTTTGTTTAATTGTGGGTTTAATGCATACACCCTAGATTCTTGCAGATGTGAGACTACTGGGCAACATCCTTTAGGATGATCATATTAGCATATCTTACATCTTCCATCATTTTCTGTGTCTGAATCCACAACCTCTTCAATGATGGCAACCTTACCCCTACCTTTGTTACATGCAGACTCAAATTCTTTATTTTTCCTTCTCTCTTAGTCTCTACTTTGTTCTCTAGACTCCTTGACTATTTTTAGAATAGTTTAAAATTTATCATCTAGGGAGTTCCACATTTCATCTACCTTTGCCAATACATCTGATGTAAATTTTTGAATGGGCAAAGTCTTCCTATTCACCATCTCTTTGAGTGGTGACTCCTCTTCATCTTCACAAAATCTAACTTCCTTCTTTTAGAGGGAAGGATCTCTGTTGTATTCCTCTGCACTTTCTCTTTTCCTTAACTCACCTTCCTCCTTGGCAACTTGCTACAACAATATTTGTATTTGTTGGGCTTAAAGCTCAGATAGCCTTCCTTGGGCATAAGTCCCAAAGGTTATTCATGTTTCATGCCTAAGCCCATCCACGAGATGGCATAGTTATTCCCTTTGCAAGTAACCATGGTCAAGGCAATGATGTAATAATGCATAATATCAACCCATGGTAGCATCTAAGGGTTCATGTCTTCCTTGTTTCCATCCTTGGATTTGTCTACATAGGTTGGACATTTGATACTTATCATTGAATAGCTCTAACATGGTACTCCATCAATGAATGGATTCCAGTTCTAAGGACCAGTACCAACTTTCTGCTTCCTTAATCAATGTTTGTGGGAACAACTTTAGTTTTTGCCACTTGTTTTCTATATTTTGCAAGGCACATGCATAGTGAAATGCTTGTAGATGGTTTTGAGGATTAGCATTGTATCCCCCTTCAAATTGTGGGATGTTGTTCATGTCTAGTCTTTTGATCCTACTATCCTTCAAGTGCCTTGTTGGAATCCTAATGGCCTTTGTTATATCTAACATACTTTGGGTGGCAAGTAGGGATTTATCATGATTGTATTGTCTATGGTATCTATGATGCCCATGTTGTTCCCTACTCTCCCTCCTTTCGTTATGTGTTTCTCTGGAATGCCCTCATCCCCTTTCTTGACTATTTTGTCTATGATATCTATTTTTCTTACCATTTTTCTCATAGTCTTTCCCTTTGTGACTATATTTAGATCCTAAAGGAGAGGGGGGAGGAGATGATAAAGGTGAAGAGGAAGGAGGGTTGGCACCATGATGGTGCCAATTACTTTATCTTTGGTGGTCTCAGCCTCAATCATGGTTACAATCAGAATGTCCATTAATGTCATGTGTTCGTGTTCCTTTTTCAGACCCTTTGTGTCCATTGGTATCAAAACCTGGGTTATGAATAGTTGAGTAAAGATTTTGATACAAAACTCCTTGACTAAAATTAACAAGAGGAACATTGTTTTGTGGAAAACCTCCTGAGGTAGGTTCACCAACCTCATTTTCACTTAGGACATATGGAACATCCTGAGACCACTTTCCCTTCATATATTTGTAATTTCTATCTTGTTATAGGTCCCTTTGGCATTGTACCTCCATGGGTTGATACTCTCTCGAGTCGTGTTCATGCAGAACGTACTATGCCTATAAGTGTTGCATACCAATTCATGTGAGAGCACGAAGAAGCATGCTTGGGACTGAGCGATCGGGAGGTAACACTATGTTACCTTCTAAATCACTCCAACATAGTTGTTCATCTTGGTGAAGGATAAAGGTAAAGTTTGGTACATAATCATCAGGATGAGTATATACCATGCAAAATTGTTGGGGCATTAGTAGATCATCATGTGTACTCTGTCTCCGATTGTTCATTGTGTTGAACCTAAGCGATGAAGCACTCTTAGAAGAATAAGGAGACATGATTGATTATTTAGTGTGCAATACTCTTTTTCAATAATTGTAGGATAACTAACCCTAAGGGTTTGTTCCAACAATGGAAATATTTCCTCCTAAGTTCTAATCAACACATAAACAAAAAAATCCCCAACAACGGTGCCAATGATGAGTAATGAGGTACCCCTATGCCCAACCATATGAATATGAGCATTTATGCATGATTTGGTCGAACTCCAAGGATTAAGTGCTTATGCGTTTACACAGAATAAGGATGGGTTATGTGATCGTTGTCTTCCCAAGCTTACTTGTAAGGCACGATTGTATGGTTAAGTAAACTTGAGGTATATGATTTTTATGTCTTTTATGTTTTATGTTCCTAATGTTTGAATTGGAGAAATAAAATAATTGAGTTAACTAATTTAATTTCACTAATCAACTACGCTCTAACTAGTCCTAACACTAGCATTTGTTCCCACTTGCTGGACACATCCTAAACCAGTATAATACTACTAGGATTACCAAACACTAGTTGTTATTGGGTTACCAAGTGTTCCAAATATGCTCGAAGTGGTCGTACTGAGTGTGCTAATTCATTGATAATTAAAAATTTAATAAAATAACATTAATTAACTAATGAGAGTAGTGATTAATAGTAAATAACATTTAAATGAAATAATTAAGCTATTTTGAATGTTGCAAGGTTTATCACAAAGTTCATATTTATTTCTGGACACAAGGTGTGCTCAGGTACACAATGCTCGAATAAGGATCCATTCACTTTATGACTCCTACTACAGAAACTCAGAAATAATTCTAACTCTAGAAAGGAAAAACTACAAGAGTTGGGCTAAGGGACTAAGAAACTAACTGCGAAATCAAGTGCCCTCATCTCTTATTTATAGGCGACAAGACAAGGTCCAATATCGCAAGTTCAATATCACTTTGGCACCTCCGATATTATGTACCTAACATTAGGGGTCCAATATCATGGGTCTGATATTGTAACTCATCAGTATCATTGCTTCCTTCTCTATTCATAGGTCAGTGAGGCAAGTCTATTGTCTCTTATCTCTTCATCATCATTGTTCACTTCCTTTGTTATCAATTAAACTTTGATATTCAGAATGAGGTTCTCTTTGGGGTTTGTCTCTCTTCATCTCAATATCAACTGCTTAATATGAATTTTGCCAATGACTCCTTTTTTTCTCATTCAAAATACTGCTGCTAATGTGCAACATCTCTTATCTTAGGTGGAGCACTATTGCTCTCTCTCTAGCTCAGCTATTAATTGGAGTAAATATTCTATTTATAGTTTTAACAATAATTATGGTCATTTACCCAAATTTAATTGGAAGCTTATTCAGGACTAAGATATGATGAAGATCTTGGGAATCCCCTTCTAGTTTAGATGTCCTACTTTAGTTCTCTAGGAGCAAGTAATTTCATGGATTCAAAGGAAAATTAAAAAGTGGAAGACTAAACCTCTCACCCTTTCAAGAAAATACCTTGTCTATAAATCTACTTATGCTTCTACTCAGGTTTATTATTCATTGTGTTGGGCTCCCTCCCATATTGCCTATCATAAGCTAGAGAGATTATTTCAAGACTTCATGTGATCATCTAAAGACTCTTAAAAAGGTTTCCATTGTGTTGCTTAGAATATTATTACTCTTCCTAAGAATAAAGGTGATTTATGCCTTTTGAATTCTTTCAAATAAGGGCTCACTTTAGTTGCCAAGTGGTTGGTTTAGCATTTAGATGCCCCTTACATTATTGGGAGTCTCCTCTAGCTAAGAATTTGACAAGCATTTCCAAAAATAAGCCCTTTTGGAAAGGTATCCATCTTGTTAATTAGATCCTCTCTCCTCATATTATTACCATTCCCAAATTCCATGTCTTCAAAAGCATTTTGATGAGTTTCATTTTCTTTGGTTACATCAATGAGGCCTTTTCGACATGCCATGTCAATGCGATCCCATCGATGTGCTTGCATCAACATGGGATTTGATGCATTGACATGGCCTTGTCAATGCAGTGTTTGTTTTCACCTATAAATACACACTCACTCGTCTTTTTTATGGCATCTTGTCGTTATTGTAGTGAAGTTCTTGTAGTTTTATCATTCAAAAGTTAGAATATTTTTCTAAGTGCATGTAATATGAGTCAAAGAGTCTATGGATCTTTATTTGAGCACTGTTGTACCTAAGCATGGTAGTGTGTGTGGCAATAAAGATGATCTTTTTGATAAACCTTGCAGCACTTTGAAATAGATTAATTGTTTTTTTATGCATTTAAAGTTTTATGAAATTTTCTTTAATGCTTTAAGTAATTAAATAATTAGTTATGAAATAAATTAAGCCAAGTTAAGCTAGATTAAATAGTGATAAATTAAGCACATAAGTTTGACCACTTAAAGCATATTCTTGGTGCTTGGTAATACTAGTAATGATTAACATTTCATAACCTAGTAGCATTAAATGTGTCCAGGATGTGAATGGCAAGTAGGAACAAATGTGTATGTTAGGATTAGTTAAATGTTTGCTTGTTAGATTAAATTGGTAATTAAATTATTGTATTCTTTATTCTTTATTCTTAGGCAACCTAAAACATAAAATGTAAAAATGATAAAAATTATATGCCTGAGTTGCACTTAACCATACCTTTGCATTTCACAAGTATAATTGGGAAGATAATGATTGTAACGGTTAGTTTTACTTCCTAGCTACCAATGTACTTAGAAGGCTATAAGTCCATAGAATTTGACTAGATCATGCATGAATGCTTAGTGATTCATATGATTGGGCATAGGGTCTACTCGTTGCTCATCATTGACATTGTTGCTAGGGACTTGTAGTTTGATATGTGCACTATTTAGGACTTAGTGCATAGTATTTAAGATTATTGAAATGAATCCTAAGGTCATAATACTTCAAAAAAATAATAATTATAATTATAATTTAAGCACATTGAATTTTTCTTTAATTCAAAATGTATTCTTTTCATATGCATGATGAATCAAAACTGCAAGTGCCCTAAGAATTCAAAGTGATGTACACTCATCTAGATGAGTTTGTACCTAATTTCACTTTCATCTTGCATTAGGATGAACAGTTATGGTGGACAGATATGGAGGGAAACATTGTGTTTCCTCCCAATCAATTTGTTCCTCAGATGCTTCTCTAAACTCTTAAGAGGTTGGACATCCAGGATTTCTATGATGAATACATTGTGAAGGACCATGACTATCAAGACTATCATCCCACAGAAACATAACGCAAACAAGATTAGCACCAAGTGAAGCACCATAAAGCTATGAAGGAAAAATGATTCACTAACCCCTTATTCTTGCTAAACCAACATGAGAAGGAGGATGCTTCCTCTAGGGGTTTTCAACATGAAGATTCTCCATCCCTTGACTCTGTTAAAGGGGGCTTGACCCCACACTTATAGTCCACTATCAACAATTTGGGTTTAGGTAGAAGTGGGAATCAAGGTAGGGGCTCAGGCAAGCATCATGATGATAGTAAACTTGATGATTGTGGTTGTGATAAGTAGAGAGGAGGTGGTAGATACCATGGTGGTGGCAGTTCTCCTCCCTCTTCATCCTCTTCATCCTCTTCATCTACATCTTCTTCTTTCTCTGAATCTAATTGACATCATACTAGATGAAACCATGATGGAGGTGAATGACAAGACAATGATCATAGGCCTTACAATGAGCAAACGGGTAGCAGGGGACATCATAGGTATCATTGAAAGTAGGATGATAATTAACCTTTGCTTGCAACTTGAAGCATGTTGAACATTGCAGAGGTAGTTAGAATTTCAACTAGGCATGTGAAAGATAGTAGAATTAAGAGGTTGAATATGAACAATATCCCTAGATTTGAGGGGGATATAACTCATATTCACATAACCATCTTCAAGCATTTCATGATGCTTGTGCCTTATAGAACATAGAAAATAATTGGTAGAAACTTAAGCTATTTTCCGAAATACTCATAAAAGAAGCAAAAAGTTGGTAGTACTTTTTGGAGCCAGAATCAATTCACAGATGGAGTACAATGATTAAGCTTTTCAATGACAAATATTAGACATACTCTAGAGTGTCCAATTTGAGAAAGCAAATCCAAGGCTCACAACAAGAAACACATGAACCCTTGGATGCAGCCATGGGAAGGTATTACTTTCTATTACACAAATGTCCTAGCCATGATTATTTTTAATAAGAGTAGCTTCAACATATCATAAATGGGCTCTGATTAGAAACAAAGAGAACCCTTGGGGTCTATGCCCAAGGGAGACTATCAAAACTTAAAGCCTATCAAATTCAAAGGTTGATTGAGTAGGTTGCAAAAGAAGAAGTTGAGTTAAGAAAATGGGAAAGTGCTAAGGAGTATAACCAAGACTCTTCCATAGAAAAAGGGAGGTCCAACTTTGTGATAGTGAGGGGGAGGCATCACTTGATGAAGTGGTGTAGTGAAAAACCTTGCCAATTCAAAAATCTATGTCTAAAAGTTTGGCTAAGGTTGACAAAATGTGGGAATATTTGGATGAAAAATTTCAAACTACTTTGAAAATTACAAAAGAATCCAAAGAGAAAGGTAGTTATTGTGACTATAGAAGAAGAAAGGAAGCTCAACGTGCCTACTAAAGGGGTAATGGTAAAGTTATTATATTAGAAGAGGTTGTGGAGTTAGAATCCAATGATCATGATGGGTGTGACTTTTGCCAATATGAACATTCCAAGGAATGTTACCCTGTTGTGTAACACTTACAAGAATCTAGGGTGTATGCTCTAAATCCTATACAGACATAAATACAAGCATCCAAAGGTTGCCTTATCCACAAGAAAACCCAAGGCAGTTCCACCAACAACAACAAGCTTATTATCCAAGTGGAGCTCCACCACAACTATACGAGTAGTATCATCAATGGTAACATCCATAGTCATGGGGGTTGCCACTATCAAGGTAGTAGTACCCTTACAAGAAGCCAAATTTTTATGGGTACTATGTTTAGTAACCCATGTCTACATGTGACGTTTCCAGTCATGCTTCTTTTTAGCATCACTACTACCTTCCAGAGTACTATAGAACTCATTCTCCATCTCTTAGAAGGGAATCACCATATCCTTATCACCCTTCTTATCCTTTAGCATTGTTTCTCCACCCTTAACCTAATTACCACCTTCTCCATCCATGTAGGGAAAAATTCTTGTACAACTACAATAATGTAATGCTTCCATGGCTATTAACTTACTACTAGTAAATCAATACCCCTATAAAGCCCTCACTGACTCATGTGGCTATTTCCCTATGTTTCCTTCATTTTCTGCATCTATTCCTTTCAAGAGCCCTTCCATACCAAATGCCTCCCAAGATCCAAATAGTCACATTAACCTACATTGTATCTAATTGATCAAGGTTGGTAACCTTTTTAGGAAAAGAGTTGATCCTAGAAGTCCTCTTATCTAGCTACATATTGTTGGAAATAAGCCATGTAGGGCTCTTCTTGAATCAGGTTCTGGTGTTAATATGATTTCCCATGAAATGTACAATGCCTAGAACCTACCTCCTCTCAAGAAGAGAAATATTTATTTAGAATTGGCAAATCAGTCCATCACTATTCCCTTGGAATTGGTGGAGGACATTGTGAAGAATATCTGTGGGTGATCATATCCTACCAATTTCCTAGTAATCAAGGTTGACAATTGCAAGGGGGACTTCCAAATAATTATGGGAAGTGCTTGGTTGAGCATTGTTGATGTGAGAATGGACATTAGAGATATTTCCTTGGATATTTTCAAGGAAAATGCTTTTGGAAAGATTAAGAAGAAGAGAGTTCCATGCACCACATACAACGATATAGGGTGTAACTATGTGCAAAAGTTATGGTCTATCAAAAACAAATCAATCAAAGCATACAAATAATGTGCAAATGAATCTAAAATCCAAAATTACCTATATGCAGCAACCACAAAGCAAGAGGACACCTAGTGGTAGACAACTGATTTTGAAAGCAACACACTTTGGATGGAACCTATTGAGAGCCTAAGTTATGCCTATGTTGAAGGCATGGATGAATTAGAGTAAGTTCATCACCAACTCTTCGATGATGAACCTGATGATACCAATTGGAAAGAGTTGGAAATCCCTAAGAATTTAGCCCTTAGAGCTAAAAACTCTACCTACTGGCATGGAATATGTATTTTTGAAAAATTGTAAGCTAGTAATAATCAATGCTTACCTTGCTCTTGAGTAGAAAAGGATGTTGTTGAAGATGGTTAAAAAATGGCCAATAACCTTTGCTTAGTCATATCTTGAACTCATAGAGATTGATCCTCAAATATGCTAGCCTCACATTTATATTGATCTAGCCATGAAACCAAAAAGGTAGCTGTAGTAATGGTTGAATCCCAAATTGAAGTAGATCATCAAAGAGGAAATTGAATAACTCCTCAAGGTAGGGTTTATTTATCCAATTTCAGATAGTGAGTGGATTAGCTCACTTGTAATTTCACCAAAAAAGGTAGCAAGCAGTAGGTTTGTATTGATTTTAGGCTATTAAAAATGGTGATGTTCAAAGATCATTTTCCATTGTCATTTGTGGACAAGGTGTTGGACACTATTTTTGGGCATTGTTATTATAGCTTTTTGGATGGTTATAACCAAATTTAGATCATGCCCAAGGATTAAACCAAAACAACATTCACAAGTCCTTGGGGGACTTTTGCATATTGTAAGATGCCCTTTGGTCTATGTAATGCCCTTGTAACTTTCAAACCCTTGGTCCTAAGCATTTTTTAGTAGCATATTGGTAGCATGGTGGAAGTTTTCATGGATGACTTCTCCACCTATGGTGGTACATTTGAGCAAGCCCTTAGCCACCTTGAGTAAGTGCTTAAAAGATGTGTGGAGACTAATCTTCAACATAAATGGCAAAAGAGCCATCTCATGGTCTAGGAGGACATTATGTTGATGCATAAAATTTATCAAGCAAGGATTGAGGTAAACCTTAAAAATATTTAGGTCATCCAAGGAATAACCTACCAACCAGAAACCATTAAAGATGTCTAGTCATTTCTTAAACACATTAGCTACTATCGGTGATTTATAGAGAATTTCTCTAAGATCACAAAATAGTTGGTTGAGTTGATAAAGAAAAATGCTCCATTCATATGGACCAAGGAATGTGAAAAGGCATTCCAGTAGCTTAAGAAGAAGCTTGTAGAGACTCCAATTCTACAAGCACCTAATTGGTCTCAATCATTTCACATTATGATAGATGCATTGAACTATGCCTTGGGGGTCATGCTTACATAATTAGCTAATTAAAAACATCCTTACTACATCCACTGCACAAGCTAAAGCATTGTGGGTACACACCTCAATTATACAACAACAGAAAAATAACTAATGGTAATGTTGTATGCCTTGGAAATGTTTATGCACTATGTGCTTAGATACAAGCTATTTGTGCACACTAAACACAATGTCATGAACTTTTTGATGAATAAACCAACGATAAGCTTTTGTGTCATATGGTGGCTAGTGATCTTGCAGGAGTTTGATCTTACAATGATAAATTGAAAAGGAACTAAGAATGTGGTTGATGATCACTTATCTTGGTTACGATGGGACAAAAAAGATGATGAGAGCCCACTCTCTAATTAATTTCTTGATGAACTCCTCTTTATCAGTGCATTAAATGAACAAGTGCTTGTTGAACCAAAATGGTATGATGGCATCCTCACTTATATTATCACTTACGAGATGCCACAAGAGTTAGACCACTAGAAAAAACAATGGTTTCTTCATTAGGGGTCACTATGAAAGGAGACAAAGGACCATTAAAATCATGATGGTAGAGTACTATTGGCCAACAATATTCAAGGAGGTCCACCAATTTATCTACTCTTATGAATGTTATCAACCAGATGGTCGGATGATCACTCAAATGGAAGGGCCTCAATAGTGGATCCTACCACTAGAACCCTTTGACATTTGGGGCATAGACTTCATGGGTCCTATCATGACCATGTTAAATGGAAAAGGTGTACATAATAGTCACTGTTGAATATTGTACCAAATGGGTAGAAGTAGCAACCATTACCAACTATATGTCTTTTACAATTGCATAGTTTGTATAACTAAATATTGTATATAGGTTTGAAATGCCATGTGCACTATTTTTTGATAATGGTACTTATTTTACAAGTGCTAATTTTTGCAAGATCATGCAACACTTTGGATATGAACATAAACTAACACCCTACCACCTCCAAGCCAATGGTCAAGTAGAGGTTACCAATAGGAAGATCATGAAAATCTTAACTCAAACAAATAACAAATATAGGAAGACTGGAGCACAAAATTGAACGATGCCCTTTGGACCAACCACTCTATATAGAAACTCCCAATAGGATGCTCTTCCTATGAGCTGATCTACAAAAAATTACCGACTCTTCTAATTCAATTTGAGCTCCATACACTTTCAATAGCCTATGACCTTAATCTTGACCTTAGCCTAGCACAGAAAGAAAGATTGATCTAACTTAATGTGATAGATGAAAATCAATTAGTAGCCCTATCTTTGAATGAAGTGCATAAGGCATTCAACAAAAATTACCATGACCTTAAAATACAAGAGGTAAAATTTCAACTTGGGGACAAGTTGCTTTACTAGAACCCCACACATACCTCAACAAACTAAGTTTTAAACATTGTGGAAAAGGCCTTACATCATTGGTGAAACCTTTCCTTCTAGGGCCATGTTGATCTACAAACCTAAGAGCCCAAATAAGAAACAACTAATCAACATGCAACAACTAAAACCTTTCCATGAGCCTAAGCAAGCTAGTCCCATCAACACCTCATTAGATGAACAACCATGGTAAATATTTTGAATCTCCTTCTTTCAACTGATTTTTAGGGGAGATGGTCATCTGTGCTAATCATATAAGTAGCTCCTCAATTTTTCTACTTTTTTATTTTACACTTTTTTTTGTTTTACAATTTCTTTGTGTTTATACCTTTTTGTTTTGCACTTTGTTATTTTTCCAAATTGTTGCTTTACAACATCATTAGTATGTTTTACTTTTCTTAAATATTTTACAATTTATTTTATATTTTCC
>MNCI01005889.1:65588-78317 GCA_015680685.1 Gnetum montanum
CTAAGTAGAACATAGGAAATAATCCACATCATTGGGAAGCTCAAACGAACCCTTAGGGTTAATCAGAAGAAAATTTAAATAATAGTTAATAGCACACTGATAAGATAACAATGTCTTCTTCTTCTCATAAAAGCACTTCACCACCTAGGGATCACATAAGAGACAGTTAGCAGCACAACATACATAACCAATAACTGCTAGTTCCTCAACAGTATTAGGTGGTATATACTCATGATGATGAGTATATACCCAATTTTACTTTTATCCTCCATCAGGATGAACAATTGTGCTAGAGAGACTTGCAAGGTAACATAGTGTTACCCCCAGATCGGGCAATCCCTAACATGCTCCTTCGTGCTCTTGCACAGATAGGCATGATGGAACTATACACTGAATACATTGCATGTGATTTCGACATAAGGGATTACCATCCCACAGCAGCGCAATGTCTAAGGGACTCGCGGCAGGAGAGTTAACACACATCGTTGAAGGGCAAAGAACCCTGCAATGCTTCGCTTGTCATAAGAGAAATTAAGGGTGGTGAACCTATCTCAATAGGTTCTCCACAAAATGATGTTCCCCCTCCTTACAATAGTGAGGGGGTGGTGTATTAGAACCTTTGCTCCACAATATACAACCCTGGTTCTAATTCCCATGAACACCAAGTGTTCAATGAGGGAACACAAACAAATGATAAGGAAGGGCAGTCTGATCGTCATCACGATCAGGGCCATAGCCACCGAAGAGAAGGTAGGAAACATCATCATGGTGATGGTTCTCCATCCTCTTCCCCTTCATCGCATCACTCACCCTCTCCTTCCACATTAGGACGCAGTCACAAAGAGCCCAGCCATGAGGATAAGGGTAAGGATAAGCAAAATGAGAGACCTTGACGAGAGAGTCAAGAGCGAGGACGAGGGCATTCTAGGGAATCTAGGCATGGAAGAAGGGAAAGTAGGGAACTGCATAGGCATCATAGATTCCATGAGAGAAATGACAACGATGAACCCCTACTTGCCACTTGAAGTATGTTAGATATTATGAAGGCTATTAGAATACCTACAAGGCACCAAAAAGATAGCTGGATCAAGAGACTAGATATGAATAATATCCCACGATTTGAGGGGGGATACAATGATGATCCAAAAAATACTTATAGGAATTCCACGATGCCTGTGCCTTGCAGAATATTGAAAATGAGTGGAAAAAGTTAAATTTGTTCCCAAGGACACTCATAAAGGAAGCAGAAAGTTGGTACCGGTCCTTAGAATCGGAATCCATTAGACGATGGAGTACAATGCTAGAATTGTTTAACGATAAATACCAAACGTACTCCAGAGTGTCCAACTTGTGTAAGTAGATTCAAGGATGGAAGTAGGGTAATAAAAAACCCTTGGATGTTGCCATGGACCGATATTATGCATTGCTGCATCATTGCTCGGGCCATGGTTACACACAACGGGATCAACTACGCCATCTCGTAGATGGGCTAAGACATGAAACCAGGAGAACCCTTGGGACATATTCCCAAGGGAGATTATCTAAACTTAGGTTCCATGATATGCATAGATTTTTGGAGCAAGTAGCTAAGGAAGAAGGAGAGCTACGGAAAAGAAATAGCACAGAAGAGTATAACCACGATCTTTCCCTCCGAAAGGGAGGAGTAAGATTCTGTGAGGAAGAGGATGAGTCACCACTCAAAGAGTTGGTGAATAGAAAAACCTTGCCACTTTAAAAGTTAATAACCAAAGTGTTGGCTAAGGTAGATCAAATGTTGGACTCCTTAGATAGTAGATTTGAAACTATTTTGAAAATTGTATAGGAGTCTAAGGAGTGAAGTAGTGACCATCATAAGAAAAAGAGGAGAGATTTAGACGATGCACGTAACAAGGGTAAGGGAAAAATGACTATCACCGATGAGGTTGCGGACTCTAATATAGACAATGATGGTGGATGTGAGATATGAAAATATGACCATCCTAAGGGATGTTGCCCAATAATCTCACATCTACAAGAGTCCGAGGTGTATGCACTCAACCCAAGACTTAACAAATGGCAAGCACCCCATCAGTTACCTTATCCCCAAGGTAACCCAAGGTAGTTTCACCAACCATTAACATATTATCCAAGTGGAACTCTACCACAACCCATCGGGCAACACTAGTAGTGGCAATACTCACAGTCATGGGGGATGCCACCGCCTAGACAACAATACCCTTACAGAAAACCAGACCTGTATGGCTATTACATGTAGCAGCCAATTTCTCCAAGTGACTCTATGGGTCACGTAACTCCACAACGTCACTACCAAGTTTGGGAGTATTTTAGAAATCCTTCTCTTATGGGAGACACACCACATACATACCATCCTCCGAATCCATCTGCCACTCTTATGCCGGTAGCTTTACCACCAACCGCTCCAACAATGCAAAGAGTATCTCCCACTCAACCACAAAAATCCAACATCATGAGAACTTCAAATCCACAATTCTCAGTTGGTTCTACAATCTTATGCCAAAAATACCTTTCTTTAGAACCAACACTCCAACTAAGCCCTCACCCTCACAAGCGGTTGAACATCTAAACACATCCGTACCAAATAAAGTTTCAGGACCTTATTCAATCCAAAAATCGAGTTCAAAGGACACGGTTATGTTAAGTCATACCATCGTGGATTGGATTAAGGTGGGCCACCTTCCCAAGAAATTCTTTGACCCTGGAAGTCCCCTAATTTATCTCCAAGTTTCTAGGAATGAACCTTGTAAAGCTCTTCTGGACTCAGGTTTCAGAGTCAACCTAATATCGCAGGAGATGTACAAAGCCTGTAACCTACCTCCATTAAGGAAGAGTAACATTCAACTTGAGTTGGCCAACTAGTCCATCATTGTCCCCTTGGGACTAGTGTAGGACATCGTTACCACTGTTTGTGGGTGGTCATATCCAACGGATTTCCTAGTGATACAAGTAACTAACAACAAGGGGAACTTTCCAATAATAATGGGAAGAACATGGCTAAGTACGATAGATGCACGCATAGGCATATGTGATCTTTCCCTAGAAATATCCAAGAAAAATACTTTTAGAAATATCGAGAAGAAGAAAGTTCCATGCATCGCATACAGTGACACAGGGTGCCATTGCGTGCAGAAATCATGGGTTATGCGAAGTATAACATTACCTGCATGCAATTGGTGTGCACAAGAAATCAATATACAAAAGTGCCTATATGCAGCAGCCACATGATAGGAAGATACCCAATGGCTGATGGTTGATCATGAGCAACTCGATAACATGCATGGAACTAACTAAGGGGATAACTAGTGCTTACATTGAAAGCATAGATGCACTAGAGCAAGTTCATTGCCAACTTCTAGCCCTTAACTTTGAAAGCATTAACTGGGGGAAGTTGGAGATTCCTAAGGAATCTAGACAAGAGCCCCTAGATATAAAAACATTGCCCACTGGTTTGGAATACATGATCCTTGAAAATGAAAAATTGGTAATCATCAATGCAAAGCTTGTTCCCAAGAAAAAAGAGAGATTGCTAAAGGTGATAAATAAATGGTCAACAACCTTTGCTTGGTCATACCCTGAATTAACCAGAATAGATCCTAGGATATGCTAGCATAGGATTTACACAGACCCCTCCATGAAGCCTTGAAAACCACTGTAGAGGCGTTTGAACCCAAAATTGAAACAAATAGTAAAAGAAGAGATAGAGCAACTTCTTAAGGCTGGGTTCATATACCCCATTGCGGATAGCAAATGGGTTATTCCTTTAGTCATCGTGCCTAAAAAAGGAGGAAAATGGAGGATGTGTATATATTTTAGGCTACTGAACATGGCAACATTCTAGGATCACTTTCCATTACCATTTTTTGACCAAGTCTTAGACACCATAGTGGGGCATCGCCACTACAGTTTTCTGGATGGTTACAGTGTGTACAACCAAATATAGATCACTCCAAAAGACCAAGCCAAAACAATGTTCACCAATCCTTGGGGAACATTCGCATATAAAAAAATGCCATTTGTCTTGTGTAATGCTCCTACCAGGTTTCAACATTTAGTTCTAAGCATATTCCAATAGCAGATAGGGAACGAAGTAGAAGTCTTTATGAACAACTTCTCCACATATGGGACAAGCATTGATCAAGCCCTAGACTAATTAGAGCAAGTGCTAAAATGATGCGTTGAAACCAATCTAAAGCTCAACTGGTATAAAAGCCATTTGATGGTTCAAGAGGGCATAGTACTAGGGCATAAGATTTCATAGTCAAGAATAGAGGTAGACCCGAAAAAAGTTAAGCTCATCCAAGGAATCACCCGACAACCAGAAATTGTCAAAGATATTTGGTCATTCCTTGGACATATTGGCTACTACAGGAGATTCATTGAGAACTTCTTCAAGATTGCCAAACCGTTGGTAGAGTTAACAAAAAAGGATGCACCATTCGGATGGACCAGCGAATGTGAACGGGCATTCCAAACTCTAAAACAAAGGCTCGTGGAAATCACTATTCTACAAGCCCCTGAATGGTCTAGACCATTCCATATAATGACCGACACATCTAATTATTTCCTAGGATCCATACTAACATAGTCAGATGAACAAAAAAGCCCTTATTACATCCACTGTGCGAGTAAGAGTATTGCTAGTGCACAACTCAACTACACAACTACAGAAAAGGAATTAATGGCTGCAGTGTTTACACTGGACAAATTTAGGCACTATGTGTTAGGCTACAAAGTGTACATTCAAACAAATCATAGTGCAATTAGGTTCCTCATGAACAAGGCAACGGTTAGCCCTCGTATTATACGTTGGTTGATAATCCTTCAGGAGTTCGATCTAACAATAGTAGATCAAAAAGGCACCGAGAACGTAGTTGCAGATCATTTATCTTGGTTACGTTGGGACAACAAAGAGGATGAATATGTCATATCTGATCATTTTCTTGATGAAACCCTCTTTGTCGGTGTAGTGAATAACCAACCCATGAGCATGAATTGGTATAGTAGCATTCTCACCTATCTCCTTTCCCAACAAACACCACAGGGGTTGGATTTTAGGAAGAAGCAATAGTTTCTTTACAAAATGAAGTACTTCATGGAAATCAATGGATAGCTCTATAAAGTCTATCCTAATGGCTTGGTTCGATGGTGTGTGCCTGATGAGGATTAATTAAGAGTTCTCCAAGATGCTCATGAGGGCCCCTATGGGGGCCTCTATGCAAGGAGATGAATGGCCATTCAGATCCTTCTTGTAGGATATTACTCACCAATACTATTTCAGGATGGCCATAAGTTTGTCCAATCCTATGAGAACTGTCAACATGATGGTGGAATGACTACTAGAATGGAGGGTCTGCAACAATGGATTCAACCTTTGGAACCCTTCGACATTTGGGGAATAGATTTTATCGGGCCCATTACACCGACATCCAATGGAAAAGCTTATATCATTGTTGTTGTTGACTATTTAACAAAATGGGCTGAAGTAGCTACTGTAATAGATTGCACATCGTCTACGATTGCATGATTTGTACAACAAAAAATTGTAAACAGGTTTGGTATGCCGCGTGCACTCATCTCTGATAATGGAACACACTTTATGGGTGCAACACTTCACAAGTTGATGCAACGCATAGGGGTTGAGCATAAATTGACCACACCTTATCATCCCCAAGCTAATGGCCAAGCTAAGGTTACTAATCAAGAGATTACGAGATTATTAACAAGAAAAGTTAGCAAATTTAGGTGAGATTGGAGCACAAAACTGAATAACGCTCTCTAGGTGTACCGCTCCACTTGGAAACTCCCTACAGGCTACTCTCCCTATGAGTTAGTATACCGAAAACTTCCAAAGCTAACAATACAAACTGAGCTCCGTACACTATCCATGGCATGTGATCTCTACCTTGACCTCAACCTAGCATAAAAACAAAGATTGGCAACCCTAAATGTGCTAGAAGAGAATAGATTGGTTGCTCTATCGTCAAATGAGTTGCATAAGGCACATAACAAGCAACATGATGACTTAAGAATTTGAAAGGTTAAGTACCAACCTAGAGACAAGGTTCTTTACTAGAACCCCATGCATGTACCACAATGCATGAAATTTCAAACATTGTGGGAAGGATCCTACATTATTCATACAACCTTTCCCTTAGGAGCCATGACAATATACAAGCCTGAAAGCCCTGATAGGAGATTACTGATCAATGTGCAACAAACCAAACCCTTCCATGAACTAGGAACAACTAGTGCAAATTAGACCTCTGATAGTGGACAACCATGATCATTATTTTAGATCTCTCCCTTTCAATTTAGTCATGGGGGAGATAGCCACCTATGCTAATCAATTGAGGCCCTCAGTTCTTTTAAGTTTTTGTTTTACACATTTTTTGTTTTGCACATTTTTGTTTTACACCTTTTTTTTTTTTACAAATTTCTTTAACTTTTCTTGTTTTTGTTTTGCAACATCGTTCATACCTTTTCTTTTATTTGTGTGAGTGTGTGTGTTTATCCATTTTGTTAAGTTTTTCATGTAGTAAGTGCTCCAAAGATGGAATGAACTATATTCTCTTGATTGCTAATGTTTGGTTTTTACCTTTAAGTTATAATGTTGATACTAAGATATGGTTCTTTTGATATAACAGGCAATGAGTCCACATCATCCATGTATCCATAATTTCTATGGTCTCTCTTGGCTTGGAACTGTATAGTCCCTTTCTTCAAAATAATAAGAACTATCAATGAATCGATGACTGGCCATTTCTCAAAATAAATAAGTAGTCAAGAATTGAAAAGGGTGTGACTTCAAGAGGATTTGATGCATTTGTTTTGGCCATTCTCTTGAGTGCTTGGATGTTTTCTTCTTGAGTTTTCTTACCATTTCGATGTTTCCACCTTATTAGGAAGCTGAGCAAATAAAAATAACAAAGTCTTTGCATGGTGTGGTTCTCACGTATAAACATAAACAAAAAACAAAAAAAAATAGTGAGAATTCAAAGCACACCCCTTAGATGAAATAATCATTTGGGATAAAAGTACTAGTTATGGAACTAAAATAAAAATGTTCCCTCTAACTAAAGCCCTTCCTTGCTTCCCATCTCCTCTTTCGCTTCGTTAGAATGTTGGTGACTCTTTGGTGGAAGCATTCTTGTTACTTCAAGTGGATGGTTTAACTGAATGCATTAATGCAAAGTCACTGGATGTGGTTTGTTAAGGCTAGACCTGGAATGGGATCTGCTAAGTCACATTAACCATGAAATACACAAGGGGCTATACACCACCTTGTTCTTGAGACTCCATTTCATTCTCTTCTTTCCATCATTCTTTCTCCATTGTCCACCTCATTTCCGATTGTATCATTAGTATATATTTTGGTTGACACATAGTTTTCTTTGTGGTAAATTCTTATGGTTAAGACTTTAACTCTTGTTCCAAATGACATTCCCAGAGCCTACGAACTCTTCGAATGTGGGTTTGTCAAGGCATTAAGGGCATGAGCCTGCTTTTGGGAGGACCCACTAGCATTCCTTTTTGGTGCACCCGTTAAATTCTTTCCCTTAACATTGTTGCAATCAACTCTATTTTGTTCATTTCCATCTTGACATCCATTTCATTAATGTTACAGTTGTCTTTTTTTCTTCATCTTTCTTATTCCTCTTCTTTCTCCATTCTATCGCTACCAGCGATTTTCTCTTAGTCATTTTTTTGATTTTCTCCTAGCCCCTACACCTTCGGTAGTCACCAATATTATATCTCCCAAATTTGCAATCAGCCATACCACAACTCAGCTAATGGACCTTTCACCAAAGCAAGGTATTAACTACATTGTGATTCATTTACCCTTACTAACATAAGACTGTGTTGTGTGTGCAGATGGTAGTCATACAACAATGGATTGGATTTGGAGGGAACACTTGGAATGGATCGGTGCTGAAGTAGTTATGCAAGAAACAAGATTGATGGTACACTTATGAATGGACAACAAAAGGTGTAATCCTAGAATTGGTAGTAGCAGACCTCTTCTCTCTTCTCTCTTCTCTTTCAACTGCCAAATAAGGCCTGATGTCAAATGTATAAAGTGTTCACTCTTGTTGTCATGGACACCAGTTTTGTCATGTTTTGTAATGATGATCCGTTCACATGTCATCCCATTCACCATTAGTTCCATTCGAGTCAATAATCCCATACCTTCCCAATATTTTGTAAGGAACTTAAGGGTGATTTTTTATTCAATCATGGAGGTATGATAGGATGCGATATCGCATCTTCCACGATATCGCGTACATGATATTGTATACGCAATATCGTGTCTTCCCTTGAGATATCGCGTACGTGATATCGCAGCACACTGTCAAATCTATAAATAAGAGGCAACTCTCCCTTGTTTCTCCATATAGATCTACACCATAGCCAAACTCTCACCATTTTTCCATTCCAGTGTTAGAATAATTTCCATGTGCCTGCAGTAGGAGTCCTAAAGTGAACGAATCGTTATTTGAGCAAATATTGTACCTGAGCACACTTTTGTGTATGGAAATAAAGACAAAATTTTGGATAAACCTTGTAGTGCATGGAATAAGCTAAATAGGACTTTAATTATTGTGAAATGTTTAAACGCTTTATTAGTTAATTAAATCTCTCTCAACCCTTAACTCCTAGTTAAGTGCATTCAGTACGACCGCTTCGTGCACGTGCGTTACGCTTGGTAATCCCAGTAATGAATAGTGTTTGGTAATCCCAACAGCATTGCATTGGTTCAAGGTGTGAAATGGCAAGTGGGAATGGATACTAACGCTAGGGTAAT
The DNA here is from genome assembly GCA_015680685.1 of Gnetum montanum. Classification (NCBI taxonomy): domain Eukaryota; kingdom Viridiplantae; phylum Streptophyta; class Gnetopsida; order Gnetales; family Gnetaceae; genus Gnetum; species Gnetum montanum. Next base: position 74,410 of record MNCI01005889.1, read on the forward strand.
TAGAACTTAGTTAGTTAAAGTTAGTTACTTAGTCTCTTCATCCTTTCCCTCATTAGCATAGGCGATAAATCATAAAAGATATAAAAATCATATACCTCACATATACTTAACCATACAACCATGAAAAATACAAGTAAGTCTGGGAAGACAATGAATGATTAACCTTAGGTGATCCATAAGGCATGTAGGCACTTAGTCTGCAGAGTTCAACCAGATCACACATGTAATGCTCGTATTCATATGGTTGAGTGTAGGGGTACCTCGCCACTCATCAATTAATTAAGCTAGATTAAATAGTGATAAATTAAGCACATAAGTATGACCACTTCAAGCATATGCTTGATGCTTGGTAATCCCAGTAATGCTTAATTTTTGGTAACACAGTAGTGTTAAACATGTTCAAGATGTATATGACAAGTGGGAATGGATGCTTATGTCAGTATTAGTTAAATGTTTACTAGCTAGATTAAATTAGCAATTAAATTCTTGTATTCATTATTCTTTATTCTTAGGTGACCTAAAACATAAAACCTAAAAATGATAAAAAAAATTTATGCCTTAGCTGCACTAAACAAAAAATTTTCATTTCACAAGTATAATTGTAAAGACAATGATTGCAACAGTTAGTCTCACTTCCTAGAGATCAGTGTACTTAGAAGGCTATAAGTCCATAGAATTTAACCAAATCACACATGAATACTTAGTGATTCGTATGGTTGGGCATAGGGCCTACTTGTCATTCATCATATTTGGAAGGCTTGGTAGGCTTTACACCATTATATAAATTATACTAACATCAAGCTCAATCCTATTCTTCTTTCTAAGATTTTCCCTTGGTGGTTAGCCTTGTCACTTACTCCTATTTCCACTACAAATGCAAGGGTAGCCACTACTTGGCATCAAATGGGAGCTATTTCCCTTAGTTGTCTTTGTCTCGCAAATTAATGAATTTCTTAGGAAGTTTTTGAAATTTTGTATGGGGCTTTTAAAATGATGCACCATTGCTTAGATCAAGTTTATAATTTTATTCAACAATACTTGCAATTGAATGTTTTAGTACAAAGTATTTTTCATGGTCTCTAGTGGACTAATGGAGCAAAACTTCTACCTTATAAGCTACATGTTCCCTTCCAATTGTTGCATGATTCCTCAATGATCATTCAACACTATAATAGATCTTGACACAAATAAGAGTCCAAGTAATTCTTGATCTTCCTCTTCAATCAAATTTGAAACCTTTTGACTCTTTCTAAAATTCAATAGTTTCTTTGGTGTCTTCTTCATCAAGGCTTACCCATTAATAAATGCCTTGAATACCTTGGGATTTATACTTGTAAGTGCCCCCTCTATGGTGGAAGTGAAGACTTTGTCCATGTTTTTTGGCATTTATCCTTCACCCAACATTTGTGGGGATGGGCTTCTAAAGTTATCCTTTCATGCAAACTTTCTCAATATGACATTATGTTTGGCTTTTTGTCTACCACTTCCATGAACTTTGAATTTCTTTAAATGGTTATTAGGCCCATTATTCTTTATTATATATGGAAGCATAGATGCACTATACTTTTTTAGAGGCCTAATTATTCAAAAATTTATTATCTAACCATTACAGAGAAATTGTAGATCCTACACCTTGTTCACTTCCAAATTATATCTCACACTTCAAAGCTCAAGTTGGACACTAATTAATTGTTTCATCTATTGTAGCCTTGGAGTAGCTACATGAATCCTAGTAGTCTTCCTCAACATGATTTTCTTCATGGGCGTTTCTCTTCATGATTTTGAGGGTTTTTTTCCATTCAATTTTCTATGGCTCTTATCTACTCTCATTCTCAATTGATCCTTGAAGGATGGCAAATCTCTAGACTATTTTCATCCACTTTGGGATCAATTTTTTGTATATATGTTTCCCTATGTAACATCCCCAGTTCACTAAGTTCCATTTTCCTTCTATATCTAGGTTAAATGTCTCTAAGTTGAATTTGTATTCAATGTTTTTTTTCTATTAATACAACTTTGTTTTTAGGGTTCGACCCCCCCCCCCCCTCACCTCAACACACTTTTGTGATAAATACAAAATTTTAAAACAATTTATTTGAATACACACACATTTCAGCTCATATCCATGGGTCGAAGGGAATTATAAATGTTCATAAAATGCACACATTACCAATAGTAGCATCCAAGAGTTGAAGGGAATTATTTTAGTAGGCATTTATGTACATAAACCTAACTTTCCTTATAAATGTAATTAAATGTCATTTTGAGATGAATGTTTACAAGAGAAAAAAGATCATTATTAAAATCCTTGTAACTATAGGAATCTCAATAATCAACTTTAATGAATGGATAAGTTTTGGGGGTTGGATGATTTGTAGGGAGATTGTATATGATTAGAAAGTCATCAAGGAAAATTGTATTTGAATATGATCCTATGCTATAATTTTTAATGAAATTTGAGATAAGATATTATGGCAAAATTAGATCATATATTTTATCAAGATTATTGAAAATTTAATCAATTTAAATATTCATTACTCCAAGAGAGATTGCAATAAAATTTCAAGAATACACAAATAAGTTGAGAATTTTGACTTTTGATTTATCGTTAATGAAAGTAAATTATAGTAAAGTTCATTAATTTTGTTTAATTAAATCATTAAGATAGATGTAGTTCCTCATATCATTATGAGAAACAAAATGATAATTCCTCATTGAACTTTACATTTTAGGCAAGTCTTGGATGAACAGATGCATTAGCTTTCTAGGTTATTAGTACTTTCTTAATTGTAATTTTATCTTCTTGAAACTAATTGAAGGATGACATGTGCCTTTCTATTTATGGGGTTTCACACTTGATATGGACCTTTTTGGGTTCTATTCTAATGATATCACATCTTTAAAGATAGAAGAATTATAAGCAAGAACGTTGGTGGTTTCCTAGTTCATTCCTAAATCACATTTCTTTCCATGATACTATATAGCATTGTTTGTGTTTGTACTCTAAGTTTTCTCTACTTCTCATACAGTTATTATCAAATGGTGTTTGGACTTCTTAATTGTTAACAAATATACATGTATTTTTCTTAAGAAATTCATTTATAACTATCAATAGAGTACTTATTCTCATCTTTTGTTTTTACATCATTGTAGCTTCCAATATCGAATTGCATTAGGTGCAATATTGATTTATTGTTAACATTTTAATGTTCATGAAAATGGTCATCCTATATCCTTTCCGAATACACATAACTTGTAAAATTGATTTTTTTTTTTCAAATTTAGGTAATCCTACTATTATCTCTGGTAACCTTTCCATGTAACTTATGCTTAAGTGAACAAATTTTTTATGTCACAATTTATTATAAGATTGATTATGCATCATAGAATAAACTAGTTCTGTCAATGGATTAAGATGGAATACATTTTTATTTTCCTTTGTATTCACTATCACTTACTTAAATTTCCAATCTACAATCTAGCAATTAATATGATTATCACTCTTTTTTCTTAAATAATGCCCACTTTCCAAATTTCACTAGTTCAACAACTAAAAATAGATTATGTCCTTTAATCACTGATGAGTGGCGAGGTACCCCTACACTCCACCATACGAATACGAGCGTGCACGCGCGATCCGGTCGAACTTCGCAGACTAAATGCCTTAACGCCACAAGAAACACTTGGGGTTAATCATTCATTGTCTTCCCAGGCTTGCTTGTATGTGTCACGGTGTATGGTTAAGCAAGTCTGAGGTATGTGATTTTTTGGTAACTTCGGCTTATCTTCTATGCTACCAGGAGAAAGGGTTGAGAAACTAAGCTAACTCTAACTAAGATCTAAGTCTAAATTAACTAGCGTCAGCATCCGTTCCCACTTGCCGGACACACCCTGAACTATGCAACTGC
>MNCI01005889.1:80235-105666 GCA_015680685.1 Gnetum montanum
TCACATATCCATATTAAATATATTTTATTTTCACAAATACCTAATTTATTTCTATTTTAACCTTATCTATTCCTTTATATTTGCCTAATTTTTTATGGAATCATGGATTTAATTACCTCTATGTTTACAATGATATGTCATGTATATAGAATCAATCACCTAACTTGTATGTGTCACTCTTTTTAAAAAGTCATTAAAGGAAGATTAAACATCATCAACTATTAATATATATTCACTAGCTATATATTAGTTTGTTTTATCTTAGACTCAGTTTTAACTTTCTATTTTTCTTATTGTACGATTTCCTCTATTTCATTCTTTGTTGTACTTTAACATTTCTAGAATTCTTCAAATTAAACAAATAGTCTTGGTACTTATGTTCTTTTACTTAAAAATAAAGGATCCATCATTATTATTTTGCTTTTCAAACTTTTGATTCTTCTATTTATCATTCTTAAAACTCTTCCTCTTATGACTTATCATCTTGTTTCATTTTAGTGTCTTGAAGTTGCAATTTTTCTATAAGAATAGGATAATTGAGCTATATATTTGTAACCTGAATGCTTTAACAATCATCTTAAATTCTTCTAGTAATACATCTAATACTATTTTTATAATATCAAATTCTTTTAAATCGATTTCTTCATTTTTAAATTCTAACTTATTAACATTAATTTTTATGGTCAAAGTTTATTCTTTTAATTTCACTTTTAAGCTATGAAACTTTCTTACTAGATACTTATTTATTATTTCATCCACCAATACATAAGTCATTTTAAAGGTTTTCCAAATGTCATTAACATCCCTTATTTGTTGCACTTGTTTTTATACCTCACTTAAAATGTTATTTTGAATGAGTACATCTAATATTAATTCCATCATTTCTACACACATTCTATAATTAACTTGTGTTAAATGTATGTTTGTAGTGGAAATGGAGATGCTTAACTACATCCTAGTGAGATCACAAAGGTTTTATATGACAAAAAAATTTTATTACAAGGCTTTGATATGGTCATGATGGGTCTTGAACACCTTACCAAGAAAATCACCCAAAATTGACACCTCCAACTCAAACAAATGTGGCAAAGATATTTCTTGAATAATATATTTAAGTTTAATAGCAATTCAAAAATATATGCTCTTCGTCTTCCACTATTGCATGTATAAAAAATCTACAAATGTGTTGTTCTCTTTGAAGATTTATCTATCTCCCAATTTTAATCAATAAATAGTGAGATCCCACATGGGAAAGTATGATTGCCATCTTACTTTGTATGGAAATAGCAACAAATAAATAAGTAGGTATTTTTGTTAAGGATTCTCCTCAAATTAGCTACAAATAAAATTGTTTTTTGCCACATGGTTGTTACACATGTGATCTAATTCCTTTTGTCTGATCCTTGATTTTAGATCATTAAGGCTCAAATTTAAATTTGGATCTTTAACATTCCATTTTTGGAACCAATTTTTCTTATCATTGAACTATGCTTTTTCCTAAGTGACCTTATAAATCTCAATGGATAGGTGGATGCCAAGCCAAGAAAGTATCTTTTATAAAATTATCAAAATTTTTGAAGAGTTACAATTTCTATAGGTAGCATATTTTCTTCTACTAATAAAATATCATATAAAGTTTGAACCTTTACCTAAAACTATAATAAAACTTACTTTTGTACATATTCCAAAAGTTTCCATTATGTTGTAGATATACTAGATCCCCAAGTCTCACAATCATATAATAGAACTGGTTGAACAAGTTGATTGTACATTTTCTCTTAATATCTAATGCCCAAATATGTTCTTATGCACATTTACTAAAAATTGAATATAAAGTATGCATATTTGAATTTGATATGCCTAAATGCTTATATGATTAGATAATTATGACTTTACAAGCTAAGTTCTTCCATCTTTATTTTTTAACAAGGATGAGCTTTTAAAGTCATCAACTTAGGACATTGATGAGCGACGAGGTACGCCTATGCCCAACCATATGAATCCCAAGTGTTCACACACAATCTAGTTAGATTCCATGGATGGGACGAGTTGTGCATCTATATCATTATGTCTTGATAGCAATTCGTTATCTTTCCACTTGAACTAGTGGTAGCTTTGTCATGTATGGTTTAGTCCAAAGTGAGGCATATGATAATTGATGTTGTTCAGCCCTAAGATACTCCCAATAGTAATAGAGAAATTAATTATTTAATATAATTAACAATGGAAAGTAAATTCTAAGCTAGCCTATGGGCAATTAGTATTTGTTCCTAGCTTTTCATACACATCTTGAACCCACATATCCACTATTGGGATTACTAAGTGCTATGCTATTGGGCAAACCAAACAATAATGCTATTGGGGTTACCAAGCGAATACATGTTTACACTCAAAACTACTTTCACTCATTTCACCAATTCATTAATATGCATGGAAATGTAAATATTAACTAAGTACATGAAAAGTAAATTGCATGGAAAGTAAATCTAATCTAAGTCAAAGTGCTACAATGAATAAGAATCAATCTTGACCTTATTTCCATTCATGGAATATGTCCAGGTACATTGCCACTTGAATAAGACTCCATTTAACTAACTCAAATCCACTCTATAGGGACTCACTAACTATTCTCTGAGATTACGGAATAAAACTACAAGAGTTCAACTACTCTATTGACTAACTTCTATCCAAATCATGTACCCAAGTATTATATTTATAGGCTAACACACATCTTGTGATATTGTATATCCAACATCACATCTTGGCCCTCAATATTAAGGCTTCAATATTAGATATCTGATATCAAAGCCAGATAAAACACAGTTCATCATACCCCCACGACTGAATGAAAGGTATTCCTCAAATGAACAAAAGGAGAAATAGGTCCCTTACAAAATACTGGGAAGGTATGAGATTATTGACTGATGGTAATTACTGACTAACTCTAAGTGTCACATTATAAAATTTTATTCAAGTGGATGCATAGAAAATAACAGAGTGACAAAAAGATTGGACAGACATTGAAGATTACNAAAAAAGATTGGACAGAAATTGAAGATTACAAAATTTGCATAGGTCTTCAAAAATATGCTAAAGATGATTCTTCTTGTTGTTGCTAGTGGTGGCAGACTTTTAACCTTGATTGTTATGTTGATGCTTTTTTGGTTATGTAAAACATTCTTGAAGGATGGACTAAAATTTCTTCTCATCATCCCATGAATCTAGCAAATATGTAAAGTTTGAGCTGCTATCTTGTATGTGCTATGATTTATCTAGGGGCATATCCTCTATTGTTCCCCTCTTGGCTTTGTTTTCGAACTTGGAAAAAGACCTTCTTCCTTCTTTTAGCATCAGTTGTAGTCACCAAAGGATCAACATTAGTTTCGGTAAATTTTTCCTTATAATAAACTCTTTTTAGATTCCTTAGTTTGCATTTAAGGACAAGGTGATTATAGCATACTATGCCCAAGGCTATGAGATAACTAAAATCATCAAATTGTTCACATTATTATGATTAATTATTATCAGTTACCATGATGTTTGAAAATAGGATGTTAGAAAAATTTCAAAACAGACATCCCTAGCCCCCATGACTAATAAGCATAACTCTAGAAGCACACAAGTTTTGGAATAATTGAAACCAAAGGTCTAACTTAGAAGATGGCTAAGAAATATTAATGGATATGAAAATAGAAAAGTAGGAAAAATTAATGAAACAAATGAGAAGTAGTCTCAAAATCATGCATAAATGAATCCTTTTATGTTATTGATGGTTAAGATAATCATTAGCCCTTCTTTCCAATATTCAAACAAACTCCAAACCACTTTCTAGTAACATCACATTATTTCATCTCTAAGAGTTACAATTGTAAGACTACCACTATTGCAAGGAGTATTACCACTTGGCGTATTGTCCAAGAGAGAAGTTTATTCATGGCACTTATTTTATTTTTTAGATTTCTGAGAAGCTGCATACCTTCAAGCATGGGTAACATGTCTTTATAGTGGGACCCCTAGAAATTTATTCTGTGCATGAGTTTTATTTTTATTTATGTCAACCTTACCAGAGGACTACCTTTAGTCATGGGTAACATGTCTTTCTAGTGACATGGTAAGGCAACACTAATTGTACTCTTACTCCTATTTTTCATTAGATCTACAAGCATATAATTACAATCTTAGTAATGTGATAGAACATACAATAGTGGTCAGAGATTCCACAAGTACGCTTGATGTCACACCCTTCACATGCCCTCTTGGTTGTTCAAATTTCTATCTAGGCATAATGATCACAAGTTTATTCTTAGTGATGAGAGTGATTACTCTAGTGGTTACTCTAGTAGTTATTCTAATTATTATAGCAATTACTCTAGCAGTTACTCTAATTATTAGAGTGGTTACTCTAGCGGTTACTCTAGTAGTTATTCTAATTATTAGAGTGGTTACTCTAGCGGTTACTTTTGTAGTTATTATAATTATTAGAGTAGTTGCTACCAAGCCTATAAATATAGTGCCCAAGCGTACAATTGGAAAGAAGCCTTTTAGCAATCAAGTAGCAAAACTCTTGTAGTCTGTTTGAAAGTTAGAGTATTTTCCAAGTGCCTACAGTAGGAGGTCTAAGTGTGGATGGATATTTGTTCGAGCATTGTGTACATGAGCACACCTTATGTACGAAAATAAAGATGAGCTCTTTAATTCATCCTTGCAGCACTTGAGATTTGTTTTCTTACGCATTTATTTTATTTTATTTTCTTATGCATTTATTTTATTTTATGCACTTTACATTTCTGTTATTAGCACAACAATTCATTTTGATCAATTAAGAAAATCATTAAATTACACAAGCACTTGAGATTTGTTTTCTTACGCATTTTTTAAATTTTATTTTCTTATGCATTTATTTTATTTTATTTTATTTTATGCACTTTACATTTCTGTTATTAGCACAGTAATTCATTTTGATCAATTAAGAAAATCATTAAATTACACAAGCACGACCACTTCGAACATGCATGTAATGCTTGGTAACCTAGTAACGATTAGTGTTTCATAATCCCAACAATGTTGCAATGCTTCAGGATGTGTATGGCAAGTGGGAATGGATGCTGGTGTTAGCATTAGTTAGAACTTAGTTAATGAGTAGTTAAGTTAAATTAGTCACTTAGTTACCTCTCTCCTTCCCTACTAGCACAAGACATAAAAACATAAAAACTATAAAAATCATATGCCTCAAGCTTACTTAACCATACAATTGTGACATACAGGTAAGCTTGGGAAGACAACGATCAACTAACCTATCCTTGTTCCATAAGGGTGCATAAGCACTTAGTCCTTGGAATTCGACCGGATCGTGCATGAAACGCTCGTATTTGTATGGTTGAGCATAGGGGTACCTCGCTGCTTATCATTGGTGCTGTTACCAGGGAATTACTTGTTTGTGCACTAACTAGAACATAGGAAATCATTTACATCATTAGAACAAACCCTTAAGGTTAGTTGAAAAATAATAAACCAGAATACATTGCACACTGAATAGACAAGTATGTCTCCTTCTTCATACAAAAGTGCCTAACTGCCTAGGTCTGAAATAGGAAACAGTCAATGACATAATACACATGACATTTGAAACACCACAAAATTTCAAGTCTTGACATCTTGACTGCAAGTTTGGCTAAGTGTCAAAATAGTGGCACTTTTCCTACACTCCCCAGGTGTGGTGTCATGCCAGACCGCGCAGACAACATGGCACCTTGGAAGTCCCAACACCTACAAAGTCACTTCCAGGCCTGCCTGCTACCCTCTACGACATAGTTAGCATGAAACCTAGTTGCAAGGCTAGTTTGCACAAATGAGACATTGAGGACGGATCATACAAGTTGGAAAATTATTCAACTATGGAACATGCTATGCTATGCTATGCTGCATAGCATAGTAAGCCAAGTGGTGCCAAAACTCTCAAGTGGCATAGTTGGCAATGATTTGGTTTCCAAGGATGCTTGCCCTGTCTCATACTTGGAGTATGATCAGCGTGGCATGGAGAAAATCTGGCAAATGACATAAAATTCATCCTATTTTGGGTACTACACTGTGCTACGTTGCACAATGTAGCACAGTTTAGTAGGATTCCGAAGGTCTCCTCCACATTTTTTTGACATGAAAAAATAGAGTTGACTATCTTTCAACCTCTAGGGTTGCTTGTCCCACTTCACCCTCAAGTCCCAATCAAACCTTCCTGACAAAACATTGCAGGTTTCATCCTAGACTAACTGCTACGATGTGCTATGTTACACAATGTAGCACAGCATAGCAAAGATATCCAACCTAAAAAGTGCCCCAAAGATGAAACCTAGAGGTCTCAGGCATGGACAACATGGTTGTAAACTATTGAAGTTGCTTGTCTGGTTGGGTATCAAAATCATTTGTGCAATCTTTGACAATGTTTGTTTGCAACGGGGGTGCTACATTGTGCTACACTATGTAGCATAGCAGGCTAGTGTTTACGCTACACTGGGTAGTGTAAATAGCATAACGCTTGCAAAGGAGCCCCAGGACACCTGTAGAACCTCCAGGACTCATTATCAACTGGAATTTTTGCTCTAGCATATCTTCCAGCATCTCCTTGACAACCAGATCAATGATTTTCTTTGCTTGTTGCCCCCTTTTCTACTACCATGCTACATAGCGTAGCACCATGTCTACTGCAGCATAACATCCTGTGCAACGTAACAACCAGCGTAGTAGCCAATGTCCCATGTCCCGCATGTGACATGGGACGTCTCCCACACTGCCACATGGCATCTGATCCTCATTTTGGGCTAACCCTACCCCTATAACTATCCCTGCACCCTAGTGCTTAAGGGGGGTTTTGGCTTGGAGTTTTGACTAAGAAAGCAGTGGGCATTCCCATTTTGGTATTTTGACACTTTGGCATCTTGGCACCTAGCTCCATGGGCGAACGAGACCCAAAGCACACCACATTGGCAGGGAGGCACATCTACACCGCACAATACACTGCAGCCCTATTGCAAACTTGTACAATCTCACACAGTACACCATGGCTACCAACCCGACATGCATAGTTCAACATAGCGAGCACGAAACTTCATAATCCAACACCACCTAGGCTGTGACTATGCTCCCACTATGCCTATTGTACATTGTGAATACTTTTGTGAACTAGCTACACTCCCTCTTTTGGGGTGGTACACTACTGTGCTCAAACTTTGTTGCATTTCTCAAGCATTTCTTTGTGGCATTTAGCGTAACATTTGCATTTCCTCAATTTTTCATACATATTTGCACATTCATGTCATTGTTCTCAGGCTGAGACACCTTACTATGCTTTGGTTTAGCTGGACCCAATGCCTGTGTGTAACGTTGTATAAACCTTTCTTACACACAATCGTTTAGCACCATGTAAGTCCCTGTCTAATCGAAAAGATCGTTCAGGGCACCCTGTTTTTGTTTTTCTCTAGCATGGCCCTCACACGAATTTGGGGTTAGGTTGTACACCTATGGACCTCTCAGTGTTCCAGCCACCAATGTTTTTGGACGTCATAGTTTTTGGCACTAGAAGGAGGGCCTGAACCTCCATGTCTCTTCCGTGCAGCACAAGTAATCCTGCATGCTATGTGTACCTTGTGACCAATAACTTGCTAGAGTAGACATGATACCCCTATGGTTGTTTATGCACTGGGTGGTGCAGATCAGTCACCATGATGATTCCTCTGGAACCCTGTAGGATGAAAGTCTAGAACTTTCTACTATGTTACGCTGCTTTTCTACTGCGTCACACTACCTACATCCTGTGTAGTGTAGCAACCCAGTCAGTGTAGCGGTTCCTAAGCTGTCCACTATGTTACGTCATCTACTACGTTATGCTATCTACTATGTTATGCTGACCGTCTACTATGTTACGCTGCCAGCGTCCTATGTAGTGTAGCAGTCTTATCAACATAGGAGTTTCTCCTAGCTTAGTAAGCATGCAGGCTATAGTGTAGTAAGCTCTAGTGTAGCATAGCAATACCAAAGTTGGCCATTTCTCACAGTTTTCATATTAAGCATTTTTTTTTGCATTCTACACTTAGCCGTTTACTCACAATTATCTACTATCGGTAGACTTGGTCATTTCTTTGTAGGTTTCAGGGTTAGTCGTCTTCTACAAATAGTGAGATATGAATATGAATCTAGATCATCCTTCCACATTGATGTCTAACACGTTTGATATCATAATCCAGCCAAAGCGTGCTGCACTAAGCCATGAATAATACAATTTTGTTTGTGCCAAAATCCAAGCAAGCCTACCAGTGGATTACCTTGATTTGGAGGCAAAACAAGACTACGAACAAGTCCACTGAAAGGAACAGGAGTACAACCCCTCCTTGTTGACATAATCTCACTCACAAAGTCCTACCATAAGTTGTTATCCCAACTCATCCGTGCAAATAAGCATGATGCAAGGACAACCTATGAGGAAGCCTCACAGAAGGAAGAAGAAGAGTTTGAGGTCCACTTCGAGCATGAGAGCCCCCTCTACAACATCTTCCAACGACCACTACCTAGTATAGCCCCTCCTCAGTTCGGTCCACCCATCCTCCCTGAGATGGTGACCATGCCAATTCAGCCTTTCTCGCAAGCAACTAATGCATTTTCCCATCACTATGCTCATGCAGGGGCCACCTCTCAGCCCTAAAAAATCATGCATCCTATGTCCCACCTATCTCATTGGCATCTGTAATGTCCATCCAACCCAATCATGTGTGGCCTACTGTGATCACTGCATCCATCACTCAGCCAACACATCAACAACCGTCTGCTATGACATTAAACTGGCAATGCCTATCCACTATGATGTTAAACTGGCAACAACCGTCCACTACGACGTTAAATTGGCAACGCCCATATGCTATGATGTTAAACTGACAACAACCATCCGCTACGACATTAAACTAGCAACAAACGTATGCTATGATGTTAAACTGGCAACAACCATCCACTACAATGTTAAACTAGCAATAATTGTCTACTAATATGTTAAACTGGCATGATGTAGCAACAACAACCACTAAGCAACCTTTCGTCATCAAGGTGCCACAACGAGTTAGTCACACAACAACCCCTACAACAACTCCTAAACTAACCTTTTTCATAAGGGTCCCACAATGTGATGGCCCCTCACCTACCCGAAGCCCAATAGTGGGCAATGTCTCAATCTCTCCTCCCTCAAGGGTTGACCCCACTAGCGAACTGATAGGCCCACCAAATGGTAATGTAAGAGGACAAATGAGCACCTTGCAACCCCCATGGCTAAAGCAAAGGCCACAACTAGCAAGCAAAAACCAAACATTGGGGCCCCTACCCCCAAGTAGGCCAAGCAGACCAAGCCCAAGTCCCCTATGTGAGAGATCTGTCTCTCAAGCCACATGGAGGAAGTCAAGGCCAACACAACAGCTAATGACAAGGACTTCGTAGCTGCACTAACCCAAGGAAAAAAAATACTTAAGCAAAAGAACACAACATTGAGCTTGTATGACTTGGTGATGACCTCATCTACTCACTACCAAGCATTGGTCTAGATATTGGCCTCCATTCCTATTACAAAGGACATCCCTACAAATGAGGCATCCATCCATGCAACAATGTTACCCCCTACACCACAAGAATTGAGTTCAACATCCCTAGTGTTCCTTAACAATGTAGTTAAAGTCAACCCCAAACAAGGGAAGGTCACTACAACCCCGCTATCCATTAGCATATGTGTTGGGAAGTGCACCATTTGCAGAGTGCATGTCGATGATGGTGCAACAACAAACATAGTCCTATACTCCATCATCGACAAGCTAGGCCTAAAAGATGAAATCAGGCCAAGCAAAACCACATGTCTAAAATCCTTCAAAAGATCACGTGTCATAGTCAGGGGTACAATAAACTTAGCCTTCGTGGTAGGAGAGAAATTCCCCACTAGTGCAAATTTCACTGTCATAGAGGAGATGTTAGGTTTCAACATGATTTTAGGCAGGCCTTGGCTAGCCCAACTAAGGGCTGTCTCCTCTCCCATTCACCAAGAAACCCACCTTTCATATGAAGGTGGTCAAGTTATCATCCATGGTAATAATTCCTCCTCTTCAACTATCCATGACATAGACATGGCACAAGTTTTGGAAGAGTTTCTTGGTGGTATACCTATGGCAACCAACACAACACCTAAGGCTAACACACTTGAACAAGTGGTTCAAGCCAACAGCCTCCCAAAGGACCCTAAGCCTTGCACACCCCCTAATTCACACCTAATTAGGAAGCAACTATGTGATCAAGAATTTTCCTTGGCCAAAAACATGTTAAGCACTAGCTTGCCCCTTGCCTCCATTGGCCATGCATTTTTAGTTTTTTCTTGGGTTGCATTTGTTCATGCATTTACATTTCACCCACTTGCCTAGTTTACACACTACTTTGCTTTGTTTATACATTTCTACTTTCTTTACACATTCATCTACTTAGCTTATGCATTGCATTTGAAAAAAAAAATATGGCCTAAAAAGGCCTTAAACTAACCCTCGGCCTGGAATGACCTAAAACCATTACTTTTTTCATTGCTTTCTTTTCGTTCACGCATGTCAACTTTATTTACAATAGTTGTTTCTTGATATTGTTTTTCTAGTTTATTTTTGTAGGATCTTGTAGGCACACAACATGACTACATATGTAGCATCGCACCTTACACAAGCAAGGTAAGCATTAGACCACTATGATTATAAACTAGCATAGATCATCCATTACGACATAAAACTGGCATAGAACATCCGCTATGATGTTAAACTAGCACACCATGTCTTTGGGCCATGAAATAAAATTAGCATCCATAGCATGATCTGCTACAACCTTAAATTGGCCATCCCCCATTCGCTACGATGTGAAACTAGCATCGTGGTCTGCTAGGATTCTTAAACTAGCACATCAATCTGCTAGGACCTTAAACTAGCACATCACAGTTTGCCAGGACCTTCAACTATGTTTATAGTTTGCTAGGACTTTAAACTGGCATGTTGTTGATCTTTTGAAGTGCTTGCCATTAGTGCAGCCTTGGGAGCACTCATAGCATCATTGCCTCCGACCATTCTGGTGATCTTTTGGAGCACTTGCTATTAGTGCAGCCTTTAGAGGACTCACAACATCATCACCTTGGCACACTGGCTTCTTGAGCACTTGCAACTAGCACAACACTTGACACATTTGTAGCATCTTCACATCTAACACTTGTGACATCTTCACATCTAACATTTACATTGGCATTTCATGTTATGTGGTTTTTTTGTCTTCTTGGAGTTGTGTTTGCAGGATGAAGCCACAGAAGTGGTCATGTAGAGATGCATTTCATTGCAACAGCAAGTCACCACATTGATCCGACATGCATGATTGGACTAGTTAAGCCATCTAAGAGTGCACATTCCCCTCATTCATTTTATAGCATTTGCACATGCACTCCCTCATCCCAATATCCTCTCATCCTTCGCATACTCATGATTTCATGTTCCTCTGATGCATACGCACTATGACACACATCACATTCTCTTCACATCAACTATAGAACCTATGGTTGATGTAACATAACTCGTCCTATGGGGAGCCTTTGTTGTGTGGTCAAAGCCTAGGTGGATGTAACACGAATCATCCTTGGGAAACAAATCCCATATTCTTGATGGCCAACTTGTAGCTAACATTCAATAGTAATTTGAACCCAAAGAAGGTTCACCTCACAACTCAAAAAAAAAGAAAAAAACCACTCCGACGAGAGGTCAATGCTACAACTTCATAATTTTCCCAGCCTTAGATTGACTTTAACGCTCTCATAAGCACTTCGATGAGAGGTCAACATTTCAGGGGCAAACCACTTCATGCCATGGTTACTATCAGCTATGCTGAATTTGCATCTTACATCATGATCCACTGTTTGCATTTCATTTCAACCATTTACATCTCATCCCGCTAGCATTGCCTATACTCCTTGTCCCTCATGCATAACCTCATTACGATAGCACTCTTGAGCATGAAAAAATGACACCTAACCTTGTACCAACAAGTGATGTTGGTGGCATGTCTATTGTGGTGTTTTGTAATTCGTTGTTGACATCTCTCGGGCCACTCCTCCAGACATCAACAAAGAGGGGCCATTGAAACACCACAAAATTTCAGGTCTTGACTGTAAGTTTGGCTAATTGTCAAAATAGTGGCACTTTTCCTACACTCTCCAAGTGTGGTGTCACGTTGGACCACATAGACAACATGGCACCTTGGAAGTCCTAACGCCTATGAAGCCACTTCTAGGCTTAGCTACCACCCTCTGCGGCATAGTCAGCATGACACCTAGTTGCAAGGCTAGTTTGCACAAACGAGACACTAAGGATGGACCATACAGATTAGCAAATTCTTCAACTGTGGAACCTACTACACTATGCTACGTTGCATAGCAAGTGGAATTAGTTAGAACTTAGTTAATGAGTAGTTAAGCTAAATTAGTCACATAGTTGCCTCTCTCCTTCCCTACTAGCATAGGACATAAAAACATAATAGCTATAAAAATCATATGCCTCAAGCTTACTTAACCATACAATCATGACATACAAGTAAGCCTGAGAAGATAATGATCAACCAACCCATCCTTATTTCACAAGGGCACATAAGCACTTAGTCCTTGGAATTCGACTGGATCATGCATGAAATGCTCGTATTCGTATGGTTGAGTGTAGGGGTACCTTGCCACTGATCACTTAGTTTGATGATGAAATGAATATCATTACGGCCATGATAAGAACCTATTCTTATTGGAATGGATGGATGGGTGGTGTGGTGTCACTGTACAAATAATTAGTCCCTTATGATTTGATAACGTAGAGAAATCTTCATTGTAGTGGGACTACATCTTGCATTATTCTTAATGTGCTTTATTTAAAATTGATAGAATTATATATACTTAACATGTAAAAAAGTACAAAAAATTGTAATAGATATTAAGAATGAAACAAATTAAAAAGAAGCAAACAATATCAAAGAATTGCAAATGGTTTAAGAAATGGAAAAGTATAAAAAATGAAAAGATATTAATGAATGTCAAAATTGCTAAGAAATATGAAAAGCCATAACAAAAAATTAGAAATCCAAAAGCAATTTTAAAACAAAAAATTTGAAAAAGGCTTATTAATTCCTTAATCATGATTGGTGTCTCCCCCATGACTAAACTCATGGGCAAGTGTTCGGAAAATGGACCCTAGTTCCCCTAGATCATACACTTGAGGTTTCTCATTTACCATCCCTAGTGACTAAGTTTTTTAGTTATTTTCCCATGTAATCTTCATAGTAATTGAATTTTGATCATCTAAGTCCTTAGTTCCTCTTTCTGGTTGGTGTATGATTGTGATTTAGTATTTCCATTTCTAAGGTCTTAGTTGGGGTCATTTATTTAGAATGGGAATTAATAAGTGGTTCAAATGTTTCCATGCACTTATATGATAATTGAAAGTTCTCAATTGTTGGCCACTGGATGTCTTTTGGTTTAGTGGCCCCTACTCTCTCTTGTACATAGACTTATTTTTCACATTTGTTGTGGACTGATGTAATGACAATGTTGACATTCTGAAAGGTCAATCCACAACTGCACCCTTCTTTATCATTAGTAATGTATGGAATTGCCTATCTCTTCATAGTGATAGGTTCATCTGTTATGTTTTTCATTGGAGTGGTAATGGGTGTTGGCTCTTGTGTTGGATTGGGAGACATTCTTTTGGTGAAGAAGGATGTTGCACTTAGTTGGTCTTGTGTTGGTTTTGATGAGCCAATAGGTCTATTAGTTTTATGCCCATGTGTGGAAATTGTCCTAAAGAAATGACATTTTCAAGACTTTTGCTAAGATCTACTAACATTATCATTTACCTATATGTTCATAGCACAAGTGGCATTCTTCCATTGATGTTGTGGTGTCATTCTTTCCTCTATTGTTGGTGGTGACATATGGTGGAGAGAAATATGAGAATATTGAGGATGTTGTGAAGGATAAGAGGTTTGAGATGGTGATCCCATAGGGAATGTTACAAGTTGATGATATTCAGGAGAGTGGTAGTAATGATTTGAGGTAAAGGAAGTAGAACCATATGGAGAAATAGGTTGTTGAACATAGTAGTCATATGGGTTTGGTTGGCAATAAGGGTATTGTTGGTTTATTGATGTGCATCCCCACGACTATGGGTTTTGCCACTACAGTTGATAGTAGTTTTGAGGTTGATGAGAAGTCTCATTCGAATAATATAGTTGGTTATAGGGCTATCTTCAATTACCTTATGAGTAAGGTAGTTTCCTAAGAATTTTCCTCTATACAAACTTGGGATTCAAAGAAAAAGCCCTTTGGATGGTCATATAGGCAGATGTCACATCCATCATCCTCTTATATGGTTGATTCTATGTCCTCTTCTCCTATAGCTATTTTTCCTTTTTGCCAATAAGTGTTCCTACATGTTTTTTGATTCATTTTCCTCTTCTTGTTTTGATCACTTGATCCTTTTTATGTTACCCTCTCCTCTAAAATTATTACATAAGTCATAACTTTTTCATTCATCAACTCCCACATCTTATCTATCCTTGCTTTAAGCTCAGCGATAGACTTTTATATTGGCAAGGTTTGTTGTGAAATCACCTTATCAAGTGCTGCTTCTTTTTCCTCATCATAAATATGGATCCCTTTCTTTTGAAGAGTTGGATCCCAATTATATTCCTCTACATTCTTTTGTTTACATAGATCTCCTTCTTCTTTTTTCAAATGCTCAACTAGCCTTTTTATCTAATGGGCTTTTAATTTGGATAACTAACCTCAGGCATAAATCCTAAGGGTCTCTCTCATTTGGTTATGAAGCCCATCTATGATGTGACCTAGACATCTATGTAGTAGCAAATAGTATCTATCCAAGGATTCATGTTTTTCTTGCCTCCATCCTTGGATTTGTTTTCTCAAGTTGGACACTCTTGCATAGGTTTGGTATCTCTCATTGAAGTGTTCCAACATTGTGAACCATCGATGGATTGAATCTAGTTCCAACGATCTATACCAACTTTTAGCTTCATCAACTAGTGTCGTAGGAAAGAGATTAAGCTTTTTCCACATACTCTCGAAGTTCTGAAAGGCACACGCATTATGGAAGGCTTGTAAGTGATTTTGTAAATCAGAGTTATAGCCTCCCACAAATTTAGGAATGTTATTCATATCAAGCCTTTGATGCGACTTTCCCTTTGATGCCTATGGGGAATTCTAACTACCTCGATTATCTACATCATGCTCCTAGTAGCCAACAAGGGCCCATCATCATCAGACATGTTGCGGTGATAATTTCTATTTCTAATTATTTGATAATGATGATTTCATTCATGCTCACACAAATGGTATCATCTATTTCTACTTCTATCTTCATCTTGGTCCCTATTTCTATAACTACATTCATCTTTGTTAGAACTATACATGAAAAAGGAAAAGGAAGATGGTAAACTGGGAGAACTGCCATGGCTCTTGTATTTCCTTCTTTGGTCCCTTGATGTATCTCTTCTAGGTTTGGAGAAGGTCCTAGGCCTGGAGGTCCTCCTTGTTCTAAGACTTTTTGCATCTCGTCTAGGATTGTTTGTACTAGTTGAACATATTCCCTATATTTAGTAAGGATGGAAATGAGCATATGAAACCCTTGCTTGGTTTGTTCATTCTAATTTTCTTTAGTATATATCCTATTTTTTCTCCTATGAATGTTTTCATCATGTGATGCATTCTTGGCCCTATGTGAAGAAGACATAATTTTATTTGATATGTGTGTGACTTAAAAATATTAATATTTTCTAAAAGATAAATAGATAATACATTCACAACCATTGTTTATAACCTATTTAATCTAGATAACTAGCATAATTCCCTAGCAACAATGCCAATGATGAGCAATAGGTACCCCCTATGCCCAACCATACAAATCACAAGTGTTCATGCATGATCTAATATAATTTCATGGATGGGAGTAGTTGTGGAATCTAGATTGTTAAGCATTGATCATAGGACATTGTCTTCCCACTTGGACTAGTGGTAGCTTTGTCACATAGGGTTTAGTCCAAAGTGAGACATATGATAATTAATGTTCTTAGTCCCTACTCCTAGCAATAAACATAATTGAGAATGAAATTTAATCCTAAATCTAAGTAATGAAGATAATGTAAATCTTCTCTCGCCTAGAGTGATGAGCATCCTGGTCCTAGCTTACCATACACACCTTGGGCTCATGTAACTATTACTTTGTTACCAAGCATTTTGCTACTAGGTGACCTAAGCCATAATACTACTAGGATTACCAAATGATTACACGTAAATACTGAAAACCAGTTGTACTCATTCAACTTTATTAATGAACAAGTAAGGTAAAATAGTTGGAAATGTAAATGATTAAACTAAGAAAACAATAAAAAATATGCTAAGTAAAATTGTAAAACTAAGTGGATGTTGCAATGATGAAACAAAATCTCAATCTTTATTTCTAGTCATGAACTATGCCCAAGTACACTTCACTCAAATAAAGATTCCATATAGCTGCTTAATACCACACTATTAGCATTCACTCTATTGCTAAAAATATGAAACAAAACTACAAGAATCTACTTAAGGGTTGATGAGTCATGATTTTCCTATCTTGATATTGAAGCCTTGACATCTGATGAATAGCTATTTTCTGTTTTCTCTAGCATCGAGTACGTGACGTTGGGGCCTAGATGTAACATCAGGGTATATACTCTTACCTATAAATATAATGTATAGGCTTCTATTTTAAGTCAATTTTGAAGTTAGTTTTCAGTTTCTCTTCTTTTAAAGTCTATTATTCCTAGTGCATGCTTGCAACATGATGTTTGTAATCATATGCCACCTTTATTCAAGTGTGATGTACTAGGACACGTTACATGACTAACAATAAAGATCGAGATTACTTTCATCATTGTAGCATCCACTTAGATTATTGTTGCTTTAATTATTTACTACTTTCTTTAGTTAAATATTTCCATTCATTATTATTTACTTTTTCTATTATTAAGTGGAATGTGTATGCCTTAGTCACGAGCATTTAAGTGTAAATACTTGGTAATCTAGAGGTGTATCGTTTGGCACAACCGATGACGTATATTTGGAAATCCTAGAAGTAGTCTCATGAAATCCAAGACGTATATGGATGGTTAAGAGCAGATACCATCACCCATAGGCTAGTGTAGATCTCATTTTCCATTATTCATTAGTCTAATTAATTCATATCTTTATTGCCATTAGGACTAGCATAGAATTAGGAGCAACATCATATGCCTCACTTTGGTCTAAACCATACATGACAAAGCTACCACTAGTCCAAGTGGGAAGATAGCGAACTACGATCAAAGCATAATAGTCTAGATACCACAACTAGTTCCATCCATGAAATTTGACTAGATCATGTGTAAAAACTTGTGATTTGTATGGTTGAGTGTAGGGGTACCTCGTCGCTCATCATTGGCACCATTGCTAGGGATGTTGCTAGTTAACTAGATTAATTATATTATACATGATCACTATAAAGGAATTAATGATATATCTTTCAGAAACTCTTAACTATCACACACCATAAACCAAGAACAATGTCTCTCTCACACAAAAGTGACAATGCACAGTATAGTGAACACATTCATGGGAGAAATAATGCAATATATGATGGAAGAAGATTAGAGTGATCAACCTTATGCAAGGGTTTATTATGATTATGACCACCATAATGACACTCAAAAACTACATTCACCTAAGCCAGATAACCTTAGAAAAGATGATGTAGGTCTTGAATTAGGGGAGGCCTCAAGGACTAAGACCTCCTCTAAATTTAAAAAAGATAAATCAAGGAACCCTAAGGAACACTATAGAAGCCATGGTGATTCTTCAAGTTCCTCATCTTCCTCTTCCCCTCCAACGTCTAATTCTGATAAAGATGAAGGTAGGTATAGAGATAGAGCTCGATTAAAGGGTTGAAGTAAAAACTAGAATCAAACCCATGGGAAAAGTCAAATAAGTCACCATGAACATAGAAATTTCCCTCACAATCTATTTGATGACGATGAACCCTTGTTGGCCACTAAGAGCCTAATGCATATCACCGAGGTAGTAAAGATATCTTGTAGGCATCACAAAAAGATTCAACTACCTTAACTTGACATGAATAATATTTTGAAGTTTGCAAGGGGCTATGATTCAAATCTACAACATCATTTACAAGCCTTCCATGATGCCTCTGTTAGCTATAATATTGAAAGTGGATGGAAAAAGCTTAAGCTCTTTCCTAGAACACTAATTGATAAAGCCGAAGTGTGGTATAGATCGTTGAGACCAAACTCAATCTGATGATGGTCTACAATGTTAGAAATTTTCAATGAGAGATACCAAATCTATAAAAGAGTGTTCAATCTAAGGAGACAAATCCAAGAGTGGAAACAAGAACAACATGAACCCTTAGACATGACCTTAGATAGATATTATGCCTTACTAAATCGATGCCCCAAGCCATGGTTTCTCCAAGGAAGAGGAACTTTACCACATCATAGATGGGCTTTGTAATGAAAAAATGGCAATCCTTGGGATGTATGCCCTAGGGCAATTATATGAGAATTAAGCTCATCAAATCATAGAGATAATAGAGCATGTGCCAAAAGAAGAAGGAGAGATATGCAAGTGGAAGAATGTTGAGAAACATCAATGGGACCCAACTCTTCAATCAACTGAAGTCCAAATTTATGGTAAGAAAAATGAAACTACTCTCGATAAGGTGATTCCACAATGAACTTTGTCAACAAAGGAGTCTATTGATGATCTAAAAGCAAAATTCAATAGGATGTCCAAATGGATATATGAAAACATCACAACTCTCATTAAGACAATCAAGGAGAAGATCATGCAAAATAAGCCAAGCGATCATAATAAAAAAGGATACACAACCAAGAAATAGCTAAGAATAATTTTTAGCAAAAGGGAAACATGGTTAAGGAAAGTGAGGATATAGACTCAACCACAAATGAAGATAATGGATGAAACTTCTACATATATTATCATTCAAAGGGCCATTTCTTGGTGCATCTATAGGAGTATTGGGTAAGTGCCTTAAATCCAAAGTTTGTGCAAAATCACATGCCCAAGAGATTTCCTCTTTTACAAGGTAATTATAGACAGTCCCACAACTAATCATACCATCCTAGGGAGACTTATTACCAGCCTCAACACAGTCATCAACTGTAGTGGCAACAACCACAATCATGGGGGAGACCACTACCACATCAGCAATACCCATTAAAACCTCATGGATATTATGTTCAACATCCTATTTCTCCAACGAGTTTGGTGTCCTCCACTTGAAATCACCACTGCCACTCTCATGAGTACCATCAATACATGACATCCCCTAAAGGATCACCACCTTGCACCTCTTACCATCCATTCTACCCTCAATATTCTCATAATTCATCTCATTATATGCCATTTCCAAGGACATAGAAAGGTTTCACATCACAATATCAACAAACGAATGTCACTTGTGCTACACATGTGCATAGACATGTCAACACCAGTGGGTCTAAACCACAACATAGGAAACATTCCTTCTGGAGGAAAGGCCATAAGTTGAAGCAAACCATGCATGGACCCACCACATCATCCAAGCCAACAAAATGCCAATCTAGTGCACCACCTTTCTTTTCACCACCACCATCCTCTAAGCCTACACAAGGGCCACCACCCATCAATACTTCAATCCCAAGTCCAACCAATGAATCTACAAGTGTGGGTAGAAAAATAAACCCATGCATACCATTTCATGATCAAGGGTGCAATCATGGTCCAACTATTCATAATGATCACACACCACATACCCTGACCCACCATACATTTAACAACCAAATGTGTAACTGACGATTTCTCTACCTAGCCACTGCACTACCAATAAACACCTAGTGGCTAGGGAATGAACGGTTACCAATGTTTCATAGATGTATGGATCCCAATTATCCACTTGTTAATCCTTATCATAGCCAAATGTTTAGTCGTGGGGGTTACCCCCATTCTAGTCTTTAGGATTCTTAAGTGTTTTTCATCTTTTTGTTTTACACATTATTTATTTTACGTATTCTTATTTTGATGTTATTAATCTTTTCTAATTTTTTTTTTGCACCATCATTAGTATATTTGCTATTTCTTAAAAATTTTATACCTTTTTTATATTTTCTTTTATTTTGGTATGATTTTCTAACTTTTTGTTAATAAGTGTCAAGTACAGTGGTAATGTGTTGATTGATGGTGGTATGTACTATTTTTGTTATTTGATTATTGGTGTCTAGTTTCTGGCTTTCAATTTTGTTACAAATGATTAGGACATGGTTTCTTTTTCATGTAATAGGCAATGTGTCCACGACATCCACCCATCCACAAACTCTATGGTTTCCTTATTTTGGAAACGTACAGTCCCTTTTTCATTAATAAAACTTTAATAAATTTGTGACTTTGGTAGTTTTTGAAATTAGAAAGGATTCAAAGGTTTGAATAGGTTGTGGTTTTAAGGGGATTTGGTATTCTTTGTGCCTTTTTATTTACTTGGGTGCATGTGTGTTTTCATGAATTTCTTACCGTTTGATGAGTGGCGAGGTACCCCTACACTCAACCATACAAAACGAGCGTCGCACGCGCGATCCGGTCGAACTCCGCAGATGGACTAGTTGTGGCACCTAGATTAGTTAGCCTTAGGTCGCAGTTCGTTGTCTTCCCATCTAGACGAGTTTTGCATATGTCACGTATGGTTTAGTCTAGATGAGGTGTATGATGTATTCCTAATTCTATCGCTACTCCTGAAGGTAATGGAAAATAATATTAACTAATCTAAACTAAGAGGGAAAGGGTAAGAAAATCTAATCTAGCCTAAGTGCGACAAGCAACCGATTCCTTGATCAACTGTACACATCTTGGACTTCGTGCACGACTGCCACTGGGACTACCAAGCATAGGCCTAGGTACGCCACTGGGATTACCAAGCGTAGACCCCAAATACGCCACTAGGTTACCAAGCGTAGATCCCCCTAGCTACACCATTGGGCTACCAAGCAGTCACTTAAATGCTCGTAATCAAGTCGAACTCGTTCCACTTCTAGGAGTTCAGGGTTGAGAGACTAATCGAGATAAGTAACCAATTCCTTAACTAGCCGTACACACCCGTAGATGCTCGTAGTCAAGTCGTACTTACACCGCGCTATGAAAGCAATAAATAACATGAAATAAATAACAATAAATAAACTAAGTGAATGCTGCAATGATGAAGTAATCTCGATCTTTATTGCCGGTCATGTGCGTGTCCAAGTACGGCACACTCGAATAAAGACACCGTACAATCACATTCACCACACTGCGGGCAGACACGGGAAAATTCTAACTCTGGAGGGATCAAACTGCCAGAGCTTCACTACACTAAAACTGGGATGTGGAATAAGGGAGAGCTGCCTCTTATTTATAGAAATGACGACTGACTGCGATATCGCACACGCGATATCGCAGGGAAGGACGAGATATCGCGGCCGACGCAGACCGCGTCTCATCATACCCCCACGACTGAATAAAAACTCGTCCTCAAGTTACAAGGAGAACAAGCTTTAGTGATTACACAGTGGATAGGTATGGGATTATTAACTAGAAAAAGAAATGGACTAATGCCGCAATGTGGGAAGACACAACACAGAGAAAAAATGCTACAACTACAAAAATGTGGAACTCATGTAGTTCCTGGTGGTGGTGGCTCCTCCATGGGTGCTTTTCCTTTGTCACGTGCTCCAAGTTTTGAAGATTGATGACGCTGAAGAATAGCCTGGAGCTTCTCCTCTTCGGTCCGAGGGTCTTGTGTCGTCCATGATGATGCTCCAATATTTGATTGAGTCGGTACTTCCCACGGACAGGGTAGTTGCGGGAACATCTGATTAGCTTTGACGTACCACGCCACAAACACCCGTCGTTCCTCTTCAAAGGCTCTGGCTTTGTCTTTATATTCGTGAAGTTCTGTGAGCTGTCGAGCCAAGTCGGTTGCTACATCTTTCTGCCCTTGGTAGCACTCTTTTACCACCGCAAGTTCAGAATTTGCAACATCTAATTTTTCAGCCAACTTCTTTTGTTCTGCAAACTCTGCTTCATATTTGATGTAGGTGGAAGCTACCTGCTGCTCGAGCTTTGACCTTGGGCGTCCTGCCGTTAACATGGCCAGGTTGGCATACCGAAGATTTGCCAACTCCATGTATTCAGTTAAGTCTTCGATCTGCAGGTCCCGATTCTTAATTTTTGCCTGGTGGGCATAGGCATAAGTGTCCAATATGGCTCCCCAATCAGTGTGCTGGGCACTGATGTTGTTGATTTGGGCTTTTGCCATATGGATCTCCTTTTCTAGGATCTGTTTGTACATCCCCACCTGGTCACGGAAGTGCTCCTTCAGCTTCTCGTGTCGTTTAGCCTCATTCTGCCACGCGCTAATTTCGATGGCTGATTTCTGTCGAATAGCGCGCACCTCCTCCATTAAGAGGGTCCTATTTTCTCTGGCTAAATGGCTTACGTCTTGGTTGACTCAGATGAATTGTTCTCGAAGCAAATAAAAGTGCTCATCGAGAACATTCTTTTGTTTCTCCACAGAAGTCAACCGAAGGTTATCAGCAACCAACTGCTTGTTTTCTTCTTGTAAGGCCTTGAGTGCCTTAAGATGCGCATGAGTTTGCGCCTGTGCTACAGGGGCATCCCAAGTGACCGTCTCCTTTTCTTCTGCCATCTTTTTATTTTCTGCAATTAATTTGGTTAATTGCTCGGTTTTAAAATTGTCTAACTGGTCTGCGGGAACCAATCGCAAGGGATCCCGCTGTGCTGCTTGTAAGGCGATGAGCTGCTCTTGTAATTTCTGCACTTCAGCCTCAGCATGCTCAGCCCTTACTTCGGATATGACCAGTTTCCCCTTGGTTGAAATGAGGTCTGACTGCATTGCGGTTACATCCTGAGGGATGTCAAATAGAGACGTTAAAACTTGTCCTGTTTGAAGCAATCTGTCCAATGCATCCTCATGTTCTGCAGGAGTCATTGAGGTTCCGGCAATGGTTTGAGCATCCTGTGCTCCTGAAAGATCTGCCGGTGGCACAACAGGTACATTAAAGGACTCCTTGATGTGGTCAGCAACCACCTCAGCTGCTCCCGTGGCATCCTGGTGTTGCATGACCACCACAGTGGCCCCTTCACCAGTCTCTAATTGAACTTGGAAAGATGCCGCGTTTCCAGAGATCTGTTGTGACCATTTGCTTTCCCCTCCTCCTGTTTGCATTGACAACTCACCCCTTGTGCGATCTATTGAAATCGTAGGCTGGTTGGCATCATCGATGACACGGAAGAGATTGGCGTCATCACGACTTCCCCAACTGATCGTCTCAGCAATAGCCCTCAAATGGCTCATTGACGGTCTATAGTCTTGCGGCGGCGGCTGATCCTGGCCTGTACCGGGTTCTGCTTCTTGTTGTTGGCTAGGACCTGTGGCTGGAGGTTGACTGGGTCCTGCAAGCTGAGTTGCAGGGGTTTCAGTCACTTGTTCTTTATTTTCCTCATCTGGTCTCAACTCTTCGCCAGTACTCTTTCTTGGAGCTGGCGCCTTTAATAATTCAGTGTAAGAATCATTTTGGGCTTTTCGGAGGACATCATTTGTATATCCCCGAATACCTGCCCGACGGCACAGTTTTCTGATAAGACAGGGAAAAGGGAGTGCCATTTTTCCTGTCTTCCGTTCTTCGAACCGCCTTAGGATATCCGTCAAATATAGATGAGGAAGGTTAGCGTTAACCTTTCCCATCAACACTGCACATCCTCTTGCCGCATACGTTGATATTCTCTTTAAGCCTTTTGTGGGGAAGAGGTGATAAGTCCCGATTTTGAAATAGACTCGCTCTTCCGTGGTCAGCTCACCAAAAGCCTTATCTCTGCCATAAGCCTTCTCTAACCAATCCTTTTGCACATCAGGGTCGGATCGGGTGGATAACCGAGCAACATGGGGGTCTGAATTCGGAAGATTTACCACTTCCGAAATCGCCTGTGCAGAAAAATCTACTGACACACCACTGATGTTTACTGTGGTGCCTTGCTCTTTATTGTGCTAAAACAAGTACGTTTCTCCTAAGTACTAGGCACTTTGTTCAGAGAGGACAGGCCAGAAGGGAGAAAGGTGATCCCTAACAGCCTCAGGAGCGAACTCTGCAAAAGATTCAAAGTTGAGTTCCACAATTACCGAAGCAATCGTGGACTTCGCGTGGATGGCCTGAACACATTCGGGGGGCAACGTGAGTTGTTGTCCTAGTTCAGGCACAGCAGCTTCTCCTTCTGCCTGTCCAGATCGTTTGGTAGGAGGTTCGTCTTGATGGATGCTGAATGAATGCACCTCCTGTTCATTATGTTGTCCAGCAGGAACTTGTCTTCGACCTCTCCTAGGTTCTTTTGCTCCACCTTGGGTCGGACTCTTTTGCTGGGTGCGTTTCGAGGCCATCTACAATCACACAGGCCAACATTAGTAAGGTTGTTTAAGAAATCAAGTTATACCTTACTAGTCGCCTTAATTAAAGATCATATGTTATTGTGTGATCATGCCCGAAAATTATGAGAGTGGGTCCTATGACTTAGGCGGATTTCGGTTTAATCTCCTGGTATACTTAAGGTCATATGATTTATGGCGCAATTTCCTAAGTGTTAGTATTAATTACCCTAATTGATGTCCTTTGGGCGATGAAAAACTCCAAAAATGTTAGGCACTTTTCGACAAGTGTCTCTCCCCCACGACTAAACTGAACACTCCGGGTTCAAGCAGGTTCAAACGGAATTAAAATCGGAGTACCAGCGCGCAAGATAGAGTGGAAAAAGCAAGGGTCATGCAAGCGCAAGTCGCAGCGAAAAAATTCAAAACTTCCCCCCGCGTAAATGCCAAATGATGCAAAGTGTTGCGGCGGGGGTTCCTATTTATAGGAATAGGGGACGTGATATCGCGTACGATACATCGCGTATGCAATATCTCGGCCCAGCTATAGTGAGACACCTAAAGGAAACCACATTTTTAATGATTTTTCTTGAAATTAATGTGTAAAACTAGGACATGAACAAGAATTAATGGACTCAAGGGTAATTACATGAATTCGAAAGGCACTTTGAATGAGATAGATGTGAATTTTAACAATTAAAACTTTGGCAGTTATGATGAAAAGGGAATATAATAGGACATTGGAACGTTAAAGTTCGGAGGGTTAATAAATGGGAAAGAAAATTATGAAAAACTAAGCTGAGGGTCAATAAATTTGTGTGTTCTAGCAGAGAGTTAATGAAGAGTACGA
>MNCI01005889.1:107868-119696 GCA_015680685.1 Gnetum montanum
GTTCTCCAATGAACATCCTCACTAGGTGTGGTGTTATTATCATCTTGTAGGAGAGGCATTGTTGTGTGTGAATTTATGTGACTTTTAATAATTTCTTCTTTTTAAGAGATATTTCGTTAAGTTCTTTACAGTGACCTTGTATGATATAACTAATCTTAATAACTAGCACCATCCCCGGCAACGGCGCCAATGATGAGTGCATATGGTTAAGAGAAAATACCATTACCCATAGCCTAGTTTAGATCTTCTTTTCAATTATTCATTAGTCTAGTTAATTCATCTCTTTATCGCCATTAGGAGTAGTGTAGAATTAAGAGCAATATCATATGCCTCACTTTGGACTAAACCATACGTGACAAAGCTACCACTAGTCCAAGTGGGAAGACAACGAATTACGATCAAAGCATAATGATCTAGATACCACAACTAGTCCCATCCATGGAATTCAACCGAATTATGTGTACATGCTTATGATTTGTATGGTTTAGCATAGGGGTACCTCGCCACTCATCAAGGGTGGAATGAAACTTCTTTGGATTGTGCACCTAAGTTTTATATTTATAGGCAGGCATACATTTGGTGATACTAGATATCTAATAATGTAGCATGAGATCTAATATCAGGGCTAAGATATTGGATCCCTGATATTTGATGGGCTCCAATATTGAATGCCTAATATATTAGCTTACAAAACAACAAGATTTATCAAAATTGAATCTAAAGTTTGTCAAAAAAAAAAGAGAAACAAATATCTAGACAATTGTCTTACCCACAAGGTAACTACATGTAGCCCTATTAACAATAGTATTATTCAAGCTGAGTTTATCTTCAACTATAGTAGAAATACCAATAGTAGTGGCAACAAACCCAATCATGGGGAATTCTACCACCAAGGTAATAGTATTCATACTTGATGAGAACAGTTACTCTAATTATTAAAGTGGTTACTCTAGCGGTTACTCTAGCAGTTATTCTAATTATTAGAGTGGTCAATCTAGTAGTTATTCTAATTATTAGAGTGGTTACTCTAGTGGTTACTTTAGTAGTTATTCTAATTATTAGAGTGGTTACTCGAATTATTAGAGTAGTTGCTCCCAAGTCTATAAATACAATGCCCAAGCACACAATTGGGAGGAAGTCTTTTAGCAATCAAGTAGCGAAACTCTTATAGTCTGTTTGAAAGTTAGATTATTTTCCAAGTGCTCGTAGTAGGAGGTCTAAGTGTGGATGGATCTTTATTCGAGCATTGTGTACCTGAGCACACCTTGTGTATAAAAATAAAGACGAGCTCTTTGATTCATCCTTGCAGCACTTGAGATTTGTTTTTTATGCATTTATTCTATTTTATTTTCTTATGAATTTATCTTATTTTATTTTATGTACTTTAAATTTTTGTTATTAGCATAGCAATTCATTTTGATCAATTAAGCAAATTGTTAAATTACACAAGCACGACCACTTTGAGCATGTGTGTAACGCTTGGTAACTTAGTAATGATTAGCGTTTGGTAATCCCAGCAGTGTTGCACTAGTTTAGGATGTGTACGGAAAGTGTGAATGGATGTTGGTGTTAGGATTGGTTAGAACTTAGTTAATGAGTGGTTAAGTTGAATTAGTCACTTAGTTACCTCTCTCCTTTAGAGCAGGACAAAAAAACATAAAAGCTATGAAAATCGTATGCCTCAAGCTTACTTAACCATACAATCATGACATATAGGTAAGCTTGGGAAGACAACAATCAACCAACCTATCCTTATTCCATGATGGCGCATAAGCACTTAGTCCTTGGAATTCGACCGGATCATGTATGAAATGCTCGTATTTGTATGGTTGAGTGTAGGGGTACCTCGTCGCTCATCATTGGCACCGTTGTCGAGGACTTAGTTGTTTGTGCGCTAACTAGAACATAGGAAATCATTCACATCATTGGAACAAACCCTTAGGGTTGGTTGAGAAAATAATAAATAAGAATACATTGCACACTAAATAGACAAGCATGTCTCCTTCTTCATATGGAAGTGCCTCACTGCCTAGGTCTGAAACAGAAAATAGTTGGTGGCGTAATACACATGATGTGGATCCACTAGTCCCTCAACAAGTTCGAGTGGTATATATTCATACTGATTAGTATATACTAGACTTCACCTTTGTCCTTCATCAATATGAACAACTACGTTGGTGAGACTTAGAAGGTAGCATAGTGTTACCTCCCAATCGTTCAATCTCGAGCATGCTTCTTCGTGCTCTCACACGAATTGGCATGCCGTGCTTAGATGCAAAATACGTTGTGCAAGACCATGAATTAAGAGAATACCATCCCACAAAGGCACAACATCAAAGGGACTTACAACAAGAGAGACATCAGAAGTCTTTGAAGGGTAAGTGGTCCCAAGATGCCCCACATGTCTTAAGCAAAAATGAGGTGATGAACCTACCTTAGGCAGTTGCCCACACAACGATGTTCCTCCCCCTAACTTTGGCCAAGAGGTTGTGTATTAGAACCTTTATTACACTATTCATAATCCAAGTTCTGATACCCACAGGCACAAAGGGTTCGAAAAAGGGATATGAACTCATAATAAAGGTGGACATTCTTATTGTAATTGCAATTGGGATCGAGACCATAGAGGAGAAGGTAGCAGACATCGTCATGGTGACAGTTCTCCTTCTTCTTTACCTTCATCATCTCCTTCACACTCTCCTTCAGTATCTAGACATGGTCATAAAGAAAAAGACCATGGGGATAAAGGTAGGCAAAGTGGAAGTCATAGATGAAACAGCTAGGAAATAGGACGAGGGCACTTTAAAGAGTCACGACATAGAAGAAGGGAGAGTAGGGAAAAACATAGGCATCATAGAAGCCATGGACGAGATGATCATGATGAACCCCTCCTCGCTACTTGAAGTATGTTGGACATAACTAAGGCTATTAGAATTCCAACAAGGCATCAGAAAGATAGTAGGATCAAGAGATTAGCTATGAACAATATCCCATGATTTGAAGGGGGATATAGCGCTGATCCTCAGAATCATTTACAAGCATTCCATGATGCGTGTGCCTTAAAGAATATAGATAATGAATGGTAAAAACTTAAGTTGTTCCCATGGACATTAGTTAAAGAAGCAGAAAGCTAGTACCAGTCTTTAGAACTGGAATCCATTCGTAGGTGGAGTACTATGTTAGAACTATTTAATGACAAATACAAAATGTACTCTCGAGTGTCTAACTTGTGAAAGCAATCCAAGGCTAGAAACAAGGAGGAGATGAACCCTTGGATGTTGCCATGGGCCAATACTATGCACTATTACATCGTTGTCCTAGCCATGGTTATTCGCAAAGGGATCAACTACACCATCTCGTGGATGGGATTAGGCATGAAATGAGAAGAACCCTTGGGACTTATGCCCAAGGGAGACTATTCAAGCTTAGATCCCATCAAAATCAAAGACTATTGGAGCAAGTTGCTATGGAAGAAGGTTAGCTACGGAAGAGAGAAAGTGCAGAAGAGTATAACTGAGATCCTTCCCTTTGGAAGAGGGGAGTAAGATTTTGTGAGGATGAAGAAGAGTCACCACTCGAAGAGATTGTGAGTAGGAAAACTTTGCCTATCCAAAAGATGACATCAGAAGTTTCCCTAGATAATAGATTTCAACTTGTTCTTAAAATAGTAGATGAATCTAAAGATAAAGGTAGTGAGAAAAGAAAAAAGAAAGAGGTTGAACATGCATGTAGCAAGGGTACAGGAAAAGTTGCCATCATTGAAGAGGTTGTGGATTCAGAAACAAACAATGATAGTGGATGTGAGATATGTTAATATGACCATCCTAAGAGATGTTGCCCTATAATCTCATATCTACAAGAGTTTGGGATGTATGCACTTAACCCATAATTAAACAAAAGGAAAACACCCCGAAGGTTACCTTATCCTCATGGTAACCCAAGGAAGATCCACCAACCCTTAACATATTATCCCAGTGGAACTCCACCACAATAGAATAAAAAATATCAACAATGGCAACACCCATAATCATGGGAAATGCCACCACCAAGGCAACAATATCCTTACCAACAACCTAACCCTTATGGATATTACATGCAGCAACTAATCTTCCCATGTGACTTTACTAATCATGTCACTCCTCAACCTCACTACCAATCCCACGAGTATTATGGGACTCCCTCTTCTAGAGGTGATATTTCGCAAGCATATCATCCTTCTCATCTAATTGCATCTCTTCCACCAATAGCTCCACTACCACCTACTCCTATGATGCAAGGTGAAATCCCTACCCAACCATAGCAACGTAATGCCACGAGGGTTGTTAACTCTCAACCTATTATTGGTTCCAACAACCACTTGAAGAAAAGACATTTCTTTAGAACCAACAGTCCAACCAAACCCTTCTAATCACAAGCAGTTGATTCCTTAGATACCTCAGTATCAATCAAAACTTCGGAGCCCCCTTCAATCCAATCACTGCACTCAATGCATATGATCATGCTAACACATGATGTCACCGATTGGATCAATGATGGCCACCTTCCCAAGAAATTATCTGATCCTAGGACTCCTCTGATATACATACAAATTGCTATAGATGCATCATGCAAGGCTCTTTTGGATTCAGGTTATAGTGTCAACTTGATTTCTCAAGAAATGTACAAGGCCTGGAACCTACCTCCATTGAAAAAGAGCAACATCCGTCTAGAGTTGGTCAACCAGTCCATCACTGTCCCATTGACACTGGTGGAAGACATTATTACCACTGTTTGTGGGTGGTTGTACCCAGTTGACTTCCTAGTGATTCAGGTAAACAATGGTAAGGGGGACTTCACAATCATAATGGGAAGAGCATAGCTAAGCATCATCGACACACGCATAGAAATCTACGATCTTTTCCTAGAAATATCAAAGGAAAATACATTTGGAAATATTGAGAAGAAGAAAGTTCTGTGCATCACATACAGTGACACAGGGTGTACTTGCATGCAGAGGTTATGGTTTGTGAAAATTTTAGCATTGCCTACATGCAATCAATGTGCACAAGTGATTAACATACAAAGATGCCTATATGCAGCAGCCACACGACATGAAGACACCCGGTGGCTGACAGCTGATCAAAAAGGTAAATCACTCATATGCATGGAACCAACTAAGGGTTTGACTTGTGCTTACATCAATAACATAGATGCATTAGAGCAAGTCCACAACTAACTTCCAAGTCTTAACCTTGAAAATATCAACTGAGGGAAGTTGGAAATCCCTGAGAAATTTAAGTAGGAGCCCCTCAAGCTGAAACCATTGCCCACCAGTATGAAATACACATTCCTTAAAAATGGAAAATCAGTAATTATGAATGCTAAGCTTGCTACTCAATAGAAAGAAAAACTACTGAAGGTAATAAATAAATGGTCGAAAGCCTTCGCTTGGTCATATCCCAAATTACTTGGAATAGATCCTAGGATATGCCAACATAGAATTTACACTGACCCCTCCATGAAGGCTCATAGACAACCACATTAGCAATTGAACCCTAAGCTGAAGCAAGTAGTTAAGGAAGAAATTGAACAACTTCTCAAGGCTAGGTTCATATACCCCATTGCTGATAGTGAATGGGTTAGCCCCTTAGTTATTGTGCCTAAAAAGGGAGACAAATGGAGCATGTGCATCGATTCTAGGCTACCAAATATGGCAACATTCAAAGATCACTTTCCATTGCCATTTGTAGACCAAGTCTTAGACACCATCGCAGGGCATCACTATTACAGTTTTCTGGATGGATATAGCAAATATAACCAAATACAAATAGCCCCAAAAGACTAAGCCAAGACTACATTCACCAGTCCTTGGGGAACATTCACATATAAACATATGTTGTTTGGCTTGTGCAATGCCCCTACAACATTTCAATGACTAGATCTAAGCATATTCCAACAGTAGATAGGGAATGGCATGGAGGTCTTTATGGACAACTTCTCCACTTATGGAGCAAACTTTTATCAAGCCTTGGACCAATTGGAGAAAGTGTTAAAAAGATGTGTAGAAACCAATTTGAGGTTCAACTGAAAGAAAAGCCATTTGATGGTCCAAGAAGGTGTAGTACTAGGGCACAAAATATTATACACAAGGATAGAGGTAGACCCCGAGAAAATCAAAATTATCCAAGGAATTACCCATCAACCGAAAACTATCAAAGATATTCAGTCATTCCTTGGACATACTGGCTACTATAGGAGATTTACTAAAAACTTTTCAAAGGTTTCCAAACCATTGGTGGAATTAATGAAAAAGGACATACCTTTCGAGTGGACCAGAGAATGCGAATTAGCTTTCCAAACTCTAAAATAGAAGTTAGTAGAAACACCCATTCTACAAGCTCCTGACTAGTCCAAACCATTCCATATCATGACTGACGCATCCAACTATGCTTTAGGAGCTGTACTTACATAGTTAGATGACCAAAAGCATCCTTATTACATCCACTGTGCAAGTAGAAGTATCGCTGGTGCACAACTTAACTACACTACCACAGAGGAAGAATTAATGGCTGTAGTGTTTTCACTAGAAAAGTTTAAACACTATGTATTTGGATATAAAGTATATATACATACAGATCATAGTGCAATCTAGTTCCTCATGAATAAGCCAATGGTAAGCCCTCATATCATACAATGGCTTGTAATCTTAAAGAGTTCAATTTACAATGATCGATCGCAAGGGCACCGAGAATGTAGTTGCTGATCATTTATCTCGGTTGCAATGGGACAATAAAGAGGATGAGTATCCAATTTCTGATCATTTCCCTAATGAATTCCTCTTTGCCGGTATAGTGAATAATCAATCACCCATGCAGAAAAATTGGTATAATAGCATTCTTACCTATCTCTTCACCCAAAAAACACCACAAGAGTTAAACCTTAAGAAGAAACAACAGTTTCTTCACCGAGCTAAGTACTTTATGGAGATCAATGGACAACTTTACAAAGTGTGTCCCGATGGCTTGGTTCGATGGTGTGTTCC
The DNA here is from genome assembly GCA_015680685.1 of Gnetum montanum. Classification (NCBI taxonomy): domain Eukaryota; kingdom Viridiplantae; phylum Streptophyta; class Gnetopsida; order Gnetales; family Gnetaceae; genus Gnetum; species Gnetum montanum. The sequence goes on from MNCI01005889.1 coordinate 114,890, forward strand.
CAATATAGATCAATTGCAAGTTCTCCAAGATTCTCATGAGGGTCCTTAAGGGGGTCATTACACTGGGAGATGAATGACCATCAAGATCCTGCTTGCACGATATTATTGGCCTACATTATTTTGGGACGTCCATCGTTTCATCCAATCTTGTGAGCATTGTCAACGTGATGGGGGAATGACTACTAGAATGAAGGATCCGCAACAATGGATTCAACCATTACAACCCTTCGACATTTGGGGAATTGATTTTATGGGGCCAATTACACCAATGTGCAATGAAAAATCTTATATTATTATTGGCATTGATTACCTAACAAAATGGGCTAAAGCAACTGCTGTTAAGGATTGTACATCATCTACAACTACATGATTTGTTCAATAACAAATCATAAACAAGTTTGGTGTGCACTTATTTCATACAATGGTACACACTTCACAAGTGTAACTTTTCAAAAATTAATGCAACGCTTAGGGGTTGAGCATAAATTAACTACACCATACCACCCCCAAGCAAATAGCCAAGCAGAAGTCACCAACAGGGAGATTACGAAGATATTGACAAGAACCATTAGTAAGTTTAGGCGAGACTAGAGCACTAAACTAAATGATGCTCTTTGGGCATACCACTCCACATGGAAATTCCCTACAAGATACTCTCCCTATGAGTTAATGTACGGTAAATTACCAACGCTTCCCATTCAAACTTCGCTTCGTACACTATTCACAACATGTGACCTCAACCTTGACATTGATCTAGCATAGAAACAATGATTGGTAACCCTTAACTTGCTAGATGAAAACTAATTAGCTACCCTATCATCTAAAAAATTGCATAAGGCCTTCAATAAACAACATCATGACCTAAGAATTAGGAAAGTTAAATATTAGCTAGGAGATAAGGTTCTCTACTGGAATCCCACACATGTGCCACAACGTACTAAATTTCAAACATTGTGGGAAGGACCTTATATTATTTATGCAACTTTTCCTTGAGGGGCCATGACAATATACAAACTTAAGAGCCCGAATAAGAAACTTTTGATCAACGTGCAACAAACCAAACCTTTTTATGAGCTTAGAACAGCCAGTACACATGCTACCTCTATTAGTGAACAACCTTGCTCACTATTTCGGATCTCCTCCTTCCAACTTAGTCGTGGGGGAGATGGATACCTATGCTAACCATTCTAGGCCCTTAGTTCTTTTTAAATTTTCTTTTACACATTTTTGTTTCACACATTTTTTTAACACATTTTTACAACATTTCTTATTTTTTTACACCATCGTTCATATTTTTACTATTTTTTTAATTGCTTGATTTACTTTTATTCATCATCCAATAAGTGCTCATGATGGTGGATTGAATTATATCATATTGATTGCTAATGTTCTATTTTTACCTTTGAATTATGATGCCAATATTAAGGTATGGTTCTTTTGGTAAAATAGGCAATGAGTCCACACCATCCACTCATTCATACAACTCTATGATCTTCTTTGGCTTGGAACTATATAGTCCCTCTTTTTCTAAGTAAACTTTTAATGAATTGGTGGCTGGGGTACTTTTCAAACCAAGGAAATACTCAAAGGATGAAAAGGATGTGACTTTAAGGGGATTCGATGCATTGATGATGGCCATTCTCTTAGGTGCTTGGATGCTTTTTCTTGGGTTTTCCACCATTCTAACATTATTCAAATATCAGGAAGTTGAGCGAATAAAAATAAGTCTTTGCATGGTGTGGTTCTCACACATAAACATCAAAAAATAAAAGAGAAAAAAAAGGTGTGAGAATTCAAAGCACACCCCTTAGACATAATAAAGCAATATGGGCTACAAGCACTAGTTATGAAACTAGAAAAAAATGTTACCCATGCCTGAAGGTTCCCTCTAACTAAGGCCCTTTCTCACTTCCTACTTCTCCACCTCGCTCTCCTCAGAATGGTGGTGAATTATTGTGGAAGCATTCTTGTTGCTTTAAGTGGATGGATTGGTTAAGTGTGTTTTGATGCAAGGTCATTGGATGTGCTTTGTTTGAGTCTGGATTTGGGATGAGTTCTACTCGGTCACATTAACCATAAAATACATAAGGGACTTTACACAACCTTATTCTTGGGATTCCATTCCATTCTCTCCTCTCCATCTTTCTCCCCATTTTTCCACCTCATTGCCAATTCTATCATTATTCCATTTCTGGGTTAATGCATTTTTTTTCTTTGGTGAATTCTTGTGGGTAAGTTTTTAACTCTTGCTTCCAAATGACATTCCTAGAGCCTACGGACTCTTTGGTTTGTGGGTTTGCTAGGGCATAAAAGGCATGAGCCTGCTTTGGGAAGGACCCACTAGCATTTCTTTTTGGTGCAATTGTTAACTTCTTTTCCTTAAACATTTTCTGCAATCAATCATTTCTTGTTTCATCCCCATCCATGACATCCATTTTATTGACATTACTGTTGATATTTTTCATCTTTCTTTTTCCTCATGTTTTTCCATCTTATAGCTATCAGAGGTTTGCTACTATTTGTGGGGGCCTTGGCACAAATTTTTTAATTTTTTCCATTTTACTAATTGCCTAACCCCTACACCTTAGGTAGTTGCCAGTGATAAATCTTCGAACCAGTTTCTTCCATAACCACAACTCAGCCAATGCACTTCATATTGAGGCAAGGTATTAACTACATTGTGGATTACCTATCCTTGCTCATTTTTGATTGTTTTGTATGTGCAAATGGTGATCATACAAACAATGGACTAGGCTTGGAGCAAGCACAAAGGATGGACTAGAACTGGAGCATTTATGAAAGGAGCAAGTTTGGTGGCATGGCTATGGATAAATAACAGAAGGCACAATCTCAACATTGATGGCAACATGCTCCATCTTCTTTCTCTCTCTCTTTTTCTCTTTACGCTACCAAATAAAGGCTTGAATGTCATTTATGTACGAGTGTTCACCACAATGGTCATGAACAATAATGTTGTAATATGCTTATTGATCTATTCACTGGGCACATTGAGTCTGTCATCCCATTCCACTGTCAATTGTCAATTAGTCAATAATCCCATACCTTCCTAATATTTTTTAAGGAACTCAAGGATGAGTTTCCATTCATTCGTGGGGGTATGATGAGAGCGGTTACTCTAGCAGTTACTCTAATTATTAAAGTGGTTACTCTAGCGGTTACTCTAGTGGTTATTCTAATTATTAGAGTGGTCACTCTAGTAGTTATTCTAATTATTAGAGTGGTTACTCTACCGGTTACTTTAGCAGTTATTCTAATTATTAGAGCGGGTACTCTAATTATTAGAGTAGTTGCTCCCAAGTCTATAAATATAATGCCTAGGTGTACAATTGGAAGGAATTCTTTTAGTAATCAAGTAGCAAAACTCTTGTAGTATGTTTGAAAGTTAGATTATTTTCCAAGTGCCCCAACAGGAGGTCTAAGTGTGGACAGATCTTTATTCAAGCATTGTGTACCTGAGCACACCTTGTGTACAGTAATAAAGATGAGATCTTTGATTCATCCTTGCACTTGAGATTTGTTTTCTTATGCATTTCTTTTATTTTATTTTCTTATGCATTTATTTTATTTTATGCACTTTACATTTCTGTTATTAGCACAACAATTCATTTTGATCAATTAAGCAAATCGTTAAATTATAGAAGCATGATCACTTCGAGCATGTGTGTAATGCTTGGTAACCCAGTAACGATTAGTGTTTGGTAATCCTAGTAGTGTTGCACTAGTTCAGGATGTGTACGACAAGTGGCAACAGATGCTGGTGTTAGGATTAGTTAGAACTTAGTTAATGAGTAGTTAAGCTAAATTAGTCACTTAGTTGCCTCTCTCCTTTCCTACTAGCACAGGACATAAAAACATAAAAGCTATAAAAATCATATGCCTCAAGCTTACTTAACCATATGATTGTGACAAACAAGTAAGCTTGGGAAGACAACGATCAACCAACTTGTCCTTGTTCCACAAAGGCGCATAAGCACTTAGTCCTTGGAATTCGACCGAATCATGTGTGAAACACTTGTATTCGTATGATTGAGCGTAGGGGTACCTCGCCGCTCATCAATACTAATAACCAAATCCTTATAGATAATATGTACAACATCTTATCTTTCCTAGAAGTACTTCTACTCATGCTTCTTCTCCCTATTATCTAGTAAAATATTTACAAACCTACAATCCAATGCATGCAATCACAACCTTACATGTCTCAACCACCAAAGGATCCATCTTATCAAGCTTGTAATCTATTACAAATAGTATCACCATTGATAATGCAAGGGGAATTGCCAACACAACCTTAATAGCAAAGTGCTACTAGGGTAGTTAATATACAAAGAGAAGATCATGCTAGCAATACTAAATGCAAATCTATGAAATGTTCTTTCTTTAGTATAAGTCCATAAAAGGCTTGTAGAGTAGGAACTTCATCCAACCATGTTCCTCCTATGATAGATCCTCCTACAACCACCATGCTTCCACAACAACTAAACTAGAAGATTACAACTGTTATGTTAACTAATACAATATCAGATTGGATAAGAATAATAATTCTACTTAATAAAATAATAAATCTTAGAAGTCAAATTTTTGGAAATTTACCTTGTAGAGCTCTACTAAACTTAGATTCTAGAATTAATTTAATATCTCATGAAATAGACAAGGTGTGTGATGAGACACGACATGCACTAGGCCACGATATCGCGGCCGCTGCGATATCGCATCCCATGCGATATCACGTATGTGATATCGCGTCTTCTCCTGCGATATCGCGTACGCGATATCGCATCCCGCC